>KZ880613.1:3267-15210 GCA_003456935.1 Machilis hrabei
TAAAGAAAACATAAAAACAAATAAAAACAAAAAAACATTAAACCACCGCAGACAGTCTCAAGCCTGTTGAAAGCTCTTTCTTTTGCAAAGAGCGTGAAGTGTGAGAGATGGTTATTACACATTTAACACCACACTTAAATAGAGCATCAACCGACTCGCCCCTTGGGTGGGAGCGAGTCGGTTACGTTAGGTAAGTTAATTGATGAAGAAACTCGCGCTCAAAAGATGAGCTTAGCTAACTCGATAAAGAAACTCGCGCTCAAAAGATGAGCTTAGCTAACTCTTAGGTTAGGTTAGATAATTGAAGAGACTTAGGTTAGGTTAGGTAGTTGAAGAGAGTTAGGTTAGGTTATATAGTATACCCACTCGCTGTATCTTCTCCACCCACTCGCTCCATCCACTCACACACACTCGCTCCACCCGCTCCACTCACTCGCACCCACTCTCTCCACTCACTCCACTCGCCCCACTCACTCCACTCGCTCCACTCACTCCACTCACTCCACTGGGAGCGAGTGGTTCTCGAACCCCCAAAAAGTCCCCTACTCACGTGTAGCCGATCGGCATTGTTGGGTAATAGAAACACGTCAATCGGCTTTGCCGGTCGGTCTTGTTTTGCCGTATGGCATGCCGAACGAGAAACCTAATTGTGTCGGTCCCGATCAAAGGAAGCCGAGCCGAGTCTGTAGTGGTAACACTTTGACGATAGGCTTCATACATTCAAACGCATTGAGAAGGTACGCATTCCTCGTTGTACGTTTTTCCTCCGAGAGGAAAAATACTGATTGAAAAACCTGCTAGTGGAAACAGTTCACTTTTCTTCGGCAAAAGCCGACCAGCTAAGCAATAGCAATTAATCCCAAAAATCGTTCACAATATTTTAATTTTGATGAACATTTGGAAAGCAAAGTACAAACTGAAAAAAATGGACTTAAGTGTGGTTTGACTACTTTATAATGGCAATTAAGTTTGTTATATAACGTAGTGTGTAGTGCTGTGTCTATATATTCAACACATCATAGCTACAAACGTACTGAGCTACTTTCGTTGGACGTTCTTCTCTCTACTTCAAATTCCACCTCATCGTAGTTAAAGTTGTTCAGAAAGCTCTCTCAAATTTCTTGAGCGATTTCCAAGAGGCTGTTCTCGTATTGCTAAACCAATTTCAAATGCAGCTATTCTCTGCTCCAGAATGGCGGCGTTTGCATGTTTGCTTCTGTTATTCCTGTCACGTTCATATCCCCAAAAGTCAAGTTTGGAGGACGTGATGTCCATTCAAGCAACGAGCCCCTTCTTCCTGTTTACCTGCATGGCGGATTTCCTAGATGAGCTCCAGAGTGGCGCGTCTCGAGTACAACCTGCTGTTGATATATTCGCGTCATCTATACAGGATTTTCTACATATGAAAAATATTCAATTTCTTGACATCTGAAATTCCAATTATATTTGCTACGCATCCAGTGACTATTGGAATCACCGTACTATCGTGTTAAGTGGATGTTGCATTATGGATGTCGTAATATGCCATCAGTTGAGAAGGATATGGGATATTTAATAATATTACAAAGTTGATATTGGTGGTAGACGTACACCAGTGGATATAAATGCTTGCAATGTGTACCTATAGCTTTATCATCACGGTCTCTACATTTTGGTTCTGTCTTACCGGAAAACGTACAGCGTTGTCATAACATCGTGTGTTCACATGGCTGAAAACAAAGACCTGTTGGGACAAAAACTTACAAGCGTTCACTCCTCACAGTATTCAATGCAACAGCCTTAAAAAGGAGGGTAAATGAACAGGATTTGCTTGATAAGGCTGAGGAAAAAAATGTGACGTTACCAAATGTAGCTAAACTTTAAATCTTAAAAAAAAAGCACGCGTCGTACGTTGAATCACCATTCCGTAGTGTTTCTTCAATTATCATTCGACCAGTGAATTCCGCGTGTGAGATTTTGTATTTACCTAAACTCCTAGGTTGCTAGGAGGTTTACTGAACCACTTGTAAAAACGTCTTAAAAATCGGTTGGTTGGGTTGGGGCCATTTCACGGTAGCCCAACCCAAATCGATTTCTTGTTTTTTTTTTATCAAAACAGGTTCCTTGTCGTTAATGCCATACGGCGGTTCCCGGTGCATAACCCTAAAAAAAAAAAAAGGTTCCTTGTCGTTAGTAGCCGTTTGTTCCGTCGAAATTTTTGTTTGTACCGGAAAGCGAGCAAAGATATAAACAAAATGGTGGGCGGGACAACTTCACGCTAGCCCAACACGTTAAGTAAACTAAAGTGACCTGAGAGCAAGATCTGTGTAGCGAGACACTCCCATTAGGTCATCCGGGTGTGGAATTTAAACATGGTATTTATTAGAGTGACGTAAGAAAACTGATCGCTTGAATATTTGTGAAATTAAAGTGTATATAATTACTTCTTGTGTTATTCATAAATGAGGAGCTTATTTTCAAAAGGGAACATTTCCATTTTTTTAATTCACTTTTCAACGGTTTATTATGAATCTTTGGGATCATTTTGGTAGAAACGACTAACTTTACATTGTGATTTCTACCAAAAACGTTCTCGTTTAATAAACCCTGTTGTAATTCTACAGAGCACATCCCGAAGATTCATAAACCGTTGAAAAGTGATTTTTTTTTTTAAATTGGAAATGTTCCCTTTTGAAAGTAAGCTCCTCAAATAATAAAACATTGAAGAATACGTCAATATGTAAATATTATGTACCTTTATTTACTGCAACATAATTGTTTAGACGCGTTTAATGGACTACACAAAAATAAAGTTCTTCAAAAATTCCGCATCTAGTTTAACTAAAATTAAAACTGTTACTTTTCTGACAATAACATATTGATTTTGGACCACTACTCCTCCAGATAATTTGACTGAAAGATGTGGGCTTCTGGGTAAGTACTTAAATAATTGAACTAATTTTTTAAGTAATATTTACGTTTATAAACTAGACACTGACAGAATTCAAAGTCTCGCGTTATAGCAAATATATGTTCTGTACACTAATAATAGATGGCTCAGGTGTATAACACTTGACAAGGAATCTGTTTTAATAAAAAAGAAAAAAATCAGGAAAACGATATGGTTTGGGTTATCGTGAAATGGGCCCAACCCATGACCAACCGATTTTTAAGACGTTTTTATTATAGTTCCTTCTTCGGTACAAACGATTTTTTCTGTGGAACAAACGGGTACTAACGAATATCTTTCGATTGAGCACAAGAAACGTTCAGTTTACTTAATGGGTTGGGCTAGCGTGAAGTTGGCCCGCCCATCATTTTGTTTATATCTCTGCCCCTTGTCCTGTACAAACGAATACTTCAACGGAGCAAACGGGTACTAACGACAACGAACCTGTTTTGATCAAAAAATTTAAATAAATCGATTTGGGTTGGGCTACGTTGTTGCTATAGTTTCTGCTCCGGTACAAACGGTTTTTTTTGAACAAACGGGTACTAATGAATATCTTTCGATTGGGCACAAGAAAAGTTCAATTTACTTAATGGGTTGGGCTAGCATGAAGTTGTCCCGCCCGCCATTTTGTTTATATCTTTGCCCGCTTTCCGGTACAAACGAAAATTTCGGCGGAACAAACGGGTACTAACGACAAGGAACCTGTTTTGATAAAAAAATGTCAAGAAATCGATTAGGGTTGGCTACTGTGAAATGGGCCCAACTCAAGACCAACCGATTTTTAAGACGTTTTTGCTATAGTTTCTGCTCCGGTACAAACTATTTTTTTTATGTGAAACAAACGGGTACTAACAAATATCTTTCGATTGGGCACAATAAAAGTTCAATTTACTTAATGGGTTAGGGTAGCGTGAAGTTGGCCCGCCCACCATTTTGTTTATATCTCTGCCCCTTTTACGGTACAAACGAAAATTTCGACGGAACAAACGGGTACTAACGTCAAGGAACCTGTTTTGATAAAAAAAATGTCAAGAAATCGACTTGGGTTGGGCCAGCGTGAAGTTGGCCCAACCCATTTTGTTTTGTTTTTTACTATAATTACCCTTTCTGTACAAAGGAAGTATTCAGCGGAACAAACGGGTACTAACGAGGTAATAACGAATGCATTTGTTAATATTTGGATTGCGAAATTGGGTTGGGCCAACTTCACAGACGTCAAACTCTGTAATACTACTAGAATTACAAATATCGTAGTTTCGTCAACTAGAAACACTACTGTCAATTTTCAGATAGTATTGCCAATTATTCAAATACATTATGTTACAGTAACAGAAATGACATGTGGTACTCTGGCGTTTTTGAGGACGCTAACCATGGTACAGTACTACAATTAGTGTAGACTACCATATAACCTTTAATCTTTTCATTGTCCATATTCATGATATTTATGTTAGATAAACAGTATTACGTACTGGGTGAAGTTGATAATGCATATATAAAATAAAAATTACAAAGTAGTATTTCTTAGCTCCTTGAATCAAAAACGGTGTTGGTAAAAGTTCAGATTCAGTCTGACTGGGTTTTGTAAGTTTTTGAGAACTTAACTTCTATAAAAAATACATCAAAACAAAATGTTTAGTTATATCCAGCAATGACAGTATCAAAGGTAAAAATGATGGTAAATTCAAGAAACGTGGATTATCGAATTCACAAAAGTAGGACTCCTGAAATAAATTATATTAAAAATTAAAGTTTGGGCCAGGTCAGCCGGTTAGTATGTGTCGCGCCCCCCCCCCCAAAAAAAATTGCCAATCAAATTAAACGTGTAAAGCATTAAAAAAAATGTAATTAAATGTACTGGCCGAGGTACAATTTGTACGTCACATGAAGCTCCACCCTCCCAAGTGCCACCGTGTTTCACGTTTACTAAAGTTGTTACTAACTCTTATGATATCAGCTAAGATCTAGAATGTAGTTCAGATCTCATTTAGAAAAATGTAAGTAATTTTTAAAATTATTCATCTTTCTAAAGTTCTAGAGAAGCCACTAATTTGAAGAAACTCTATAACTAACAAGGGAACATTCCGAAGTGGTAATAACATAATTAATATTTTTGACAGGGTTCGAAAGGGTAACCCACGTGATGAATTTTTGCCAATGGCGAGCGGTTTAGGGTCAAAATTGGTTTGGAAGTTGTTGCGAATACTTAAAATCAGCGGCAGCTCGTGACAGCTTTCCAAGGGAAGTTGTCAAGGTTGCCACTCTGTGTTTACTCAAGGAATATAGTACTGCACATAAATTGTCATGAAGCATGTTCCCACTTCAACCATATACAGGGTGTATACGCATTGATGTTACACAGCTCGAGGGTGAGATCCACACGTGAAAACAATAAAAAAAACTCAAGTGAACATAGGTCTGTAAATGCTTTGTTTCCGAGCTGCAAGCCCTTTTACATTTCCAAAAAGTGTATGAGAATTCATTTATCACACTCGGTATCCTTGGAAATAGTTGAGATTAAAAAATAGGTAAAAACACGTAACCATTCAAATCAAAGCAATTTATCAAAAACTCTAACAGTCAAATTATTGAGCCTACCATAGGCATAGGAGGCCTATCAACTTGAATATTTTAAATGGTACCATACGTTGTGAGATATGTCATTGTTTTCAGTTTGAAACGGTCTTTCAAATGACGTATCACACAACGTATGGTATCATTTAAAATATTTAAGTTGATAGGCCTCCTAGGCTTATGGTAGGCTCAATCATTTGACTGTTAGAGTTTTTGATAAATTGCTTTGATTTTAAGGGTTACGTGTTTCTAACTATTTTGTAATCTCAACTATTTCCAAGGACATCGAGTGTGATAAATAAATTCTCATACACTTTTTGGAAATGTAAAAGGGCTTGCAGCTTGGAAACAAAGCATTTACAGACAGACCTATGTTCACATACATTTTTTTCATTGTTTTCACGCGTGGATCTCACCCTCAAGCTGTGTAATATAATTTCGTTATACACCCTGTATAAACTTCAAGTGCTGCATGATTACTTATGTGCAGTACTATATTCCTTGAGTAAGCACAGAGTGGCAACCTTGCCAACTTCACTTGGACAGCTGTCCCTGCTTAAAATATGAAGTTTNTAGACGGATGACTCCAACATTTACATTGGTGACATGGTTAAGACACCTGCCAGTCATCATCGAAGTCTGGAGTTCGAATCTCGTTTCTCGCACGAGATTTCTGATAGTTTTCATCTTTAAAATTTAAAGTATGTAAAATCGAAGTGACCTTGTCCAATTGTAGTTGGCGTTGTCAGCTGTGATTTTTTTCTGCATCTGTTGTTTGTGCTGCACGAAGAATTATTATAACTTTGTTGATTTTCACAGTACACGTACAGATCATAATTCAACCACATTAAGTTATTGGCGAATGTGATAAACTTGCCAGAACAGTTTCATCACAGTGGAACGGTTTTATACAAAGCGGTATTTAAATAGCAATAGGTATTTACAGGTTGTGAGGAACACAGTTACAATAGTGAAAATGGATTGAAATTGAAATTATATGTTATGAAACTACAAAAAAAAATATGTTTAAAAGACCTTTAAATTTTATTTAATGGACATAAACATTTGTATTTCCAAAAATTGATTACGAAATGGAAATAAAAGAAATAATCTATTCAAAAATACAAACAAGACCTACAGTCCTCAAGTACAGCTGACAGGCGTCTTAACCACTTCGCTATTTTTTTCTTTATTTCTTGAGCCTTGCTTTTTGTTACATGTCATTTTACATTTGTTTTTACACTTCATTTTCTTTACTCTATTGACAACACACACATATATGACATCACACCCATCCATGTCTTATGCGGGATTCGAACCCACAACCTTTGGGTTAAGAGCTAAGCCAAGGAGGTCGACATAAAGGTTCCCCAGCCGGGTTTGCTTCGAGCCTTGCTCTTGCTACTGTATTATCAATTTTTTTCTTACGTTCATATACACTTACGACATCACAAACATCCATGCCTTACGCGGGATTCGAACCCACATCCTCCGGCTCCAGAGTAAGGTGATCTAACCACTCCGCCACGGGATCGACTCTATTGTGTCAGTTGTAGCTCTGGATGTATTAACTTACTATTTTAAGTATTCGCAACAACTTCCAAACCAATTTGGACCCTAAACCGTTGTCATATTGTGTCAAAAATTCAACATTTGGGTTGTTACTCTAACGAACCCTGTCAAAAATGTTTTTTTTTATTGCCACCTCGGAATCTTCCCTTGTAAGTAATAATTTAATGGGATAAGTATTGTGATACCTTATAGAACCTATTACGAACTAACATATGTACGGTTTTGTTAAAACGTATATTTTTCCTAAATCAACAGCTTAGAACTGGGCGTTTAAAATTAAGTTTCTATGAAAAAGGGTTTCTAGAAGTCTTCCACGTGTTTTATATTCTCCAAAATTTATGTCATTATTTTATATAAATTATGTAGTAATTAATTTATTATCAGTCTATCTTAGTAGTGCTATATTTCCCGTCAGTTGTTTACCAGAAAAGTTGGGCAAGTGCGATTTTTTCTTTGCTAATAATCCCTTTAAATGTATTCAATTAATACCTCGGTCCCTTTCGCTTGTCATTCGATTAAATGTAATAAATGCCATCACGGCTGCGGTTTACTACCACGAGAAAAAACATCATTAAAGAGAAAAAGAAAAGAAGAAAAAATAGAAAGAAGTACGGTCTTACATCACATTGCCATTTAACATGCATCATCTTGGTGGGCTTGCCATATTCTCCGTTTGCCAGCGACGTTCTTTGCAGCAGCCTATGGGTACAAGATGGTGCCTCCCCTGCTCTGGAATCGACTGCGCCAAGGGATCATCGCGCCTGCCCTCTGCGGTCGTCGTTGGTACTAAACCAAGAGCAGCTCGAAGTGTGCCGCAGTATTGAAGATAGACAGCGTGTGATCGAAGTGAGGGTTATACTTGTCTTCAGTGAAGTGAAGAGGAAGACGCGATCTATTGAGTAAGTACATAAACAATACCCCATTTCATACTGAGAGATCAGCGTTGATGTTTTTATGCGTGGTTTCATTTAAACATTGTTTCAAATATACAGTGAATTTGCGGCATTGTGTTTAAAAGGGTGATGTATTAACGAAAACGTGGGTTTGGCTTTAATAGAAATTACGTTTACACAACATCAGTAATTACAATTATGTACAAATCGGATGTTATTTCAAAATTTACACATGTATATTAGTATTAAAATACAATGTTTTTGTATTAAAAAAACAATGATTTTTAGACCTTTCATACAAACTTAAGTTTTAAACAAAGTTTACACACATAAAAAAAAATCGAACGTATTTTGTTTCATTGAATGGCATTGAAAAAAATGGAATGTGGTATTTTTGTAGATTCACGGTCTATTGACCTTTTGCTTTCAAGCATAAACAATAGGGATCGCGCCTATCTCATTGACAAACGGCGGTTCTGGTGAAGCGCATGTGAAAAACTGTTTTTTTTTACGGCTGTACCAAAGTGGAAATAAAATATGGTGTGGTTGACAAAAAATAATAGAGGGATTGGGGAAAATGTTTTGCGGCCTTGAAACGTACTGTCCTAACATTCAATTCTATGCCCTTCCCAACAGTACTGTTCTTTTTGTGGGTGTTCTTTTTTCAACCGACTTTTTTTTACTCCCACACATAGAGGGTGTATTCTTTACTACTTCGGAAAAAGTAGCCCACATTTTTATAACGCATACATTAAAATAGTATTTAGTTGTAGGGCACTTTAACAAAATAATGTATGTTTAAAGTATATTTCTGTAGGCCCTATGTTTCCTATTTTATGCGTTATGTTATCCTATATTTTTCTTACACACATTCACATGTGCGTTTGACCCCTTCTATCAGCTGATTGTTTCGAACATATTGTCATGGCAACGTAACAGTACACAGCGACAAACCGTCCACATGCAGCGGTTTCTTGAATGCAGTACATTATTTGCATGTAATTATCGGCAAAGCATGTGTATAATGCGTGTTCAGCGTTTCGTGAAAAGTTCGTGATTACTATTCTGCCGTAAGTAATAATACCATGTATATGCGTACTTAGTTCCAATTCCCACCTAGCCTACGTAGTGGTTGATGGATATTTCGTATGTAAATGTTCCGCCAAACATAATCTCCATAAAAATCAATGACCCAGTAGGTGTGTACGGTACGTAAAGCAGCACGTAATCATCATCATTTGATAATACGCCTATATTTGACTTTAATTTATGCTTGCAAAACCACGATAATTAAGACTCAGCTTTAATTAAAGAGCGTGACGTCATTACAATTTTGGTCGCTTACATCCAAACAAAGACTGAAATGGAAAAGTTAGCACACTCTCTCGCTGCAAAATATTTCACTCGACATATTGGTGCAGTATTTACTAAAAACAAAATTCCGTTAAGTGCGTTATCTGTGTTATTTAAGTCTGCAAAGTTGCGTACGTTAGCAGAGTATTATAACACTGAGAAGTAGAGTTTTTCAGTGTTTGGATCAATTCAATGCATGGAATTATGTTATTATAGTAAAGACTACAATTGTTTAGTTGTTTTTGTATTAAGTCAGAAAGTTATGCACTGTAGTTACATTTTAGTCAATGAAATTAATACAAAAAGAAAAAATCACATGCTTGACTTCTCGCGGCCCTAACAGAGTCGCACGTATTTGGTAACCGAGGGGCATGTTTACATACACAAAAACAAGGTGTGTCGTGCAGAGATGATGTTTCTTGAGAGGATACAGAAACTATTAGGCTATTCGTTATAGATTTTTGCTTTGTCATTGAAAACGTTTCTTCCTGGACTATCTTTTTGTTGCATTTGCTGAGTCAGTTTTTGCCTTGTAAGATAATCAAGGATGCGTAATGGGTTACGAACAATACAACGCAGTGTGTCCTTGTACGTCTATTTAATATTAGGACTTTGTTAAATTTTACTTTATTCATTTGAAATATCCTCTGAAATGTTACTTTCCGCTATGCTGTAATTTTCTGATATTGTTTTAATACAAATGGTACAAATTGTATCCAAACGGATGAAAGAAGCTTATGTATTGTATTGTGGTTGATACTGTAATCAACGCGTGGAAATTCAAATCCCCCATTCTTTCAAACTGACGGGGATTTTCGGATTTGTGAATGGAAGTGGAATATTGGCTACGCGTGAGCGCGGGAAGAGAGGGGAGTGAAATGAAGCGTAACTTTCTAGGACAGGTAGCCAGCCCATGGAGGTTAAGGTTTTTATGGGAAAGAGTTTTTTAGGCTTTTAGAGAACTTCCCATTTGTTACGTACTAGTATTTGATTTGAAATTGAGGTGTTAGATGTATCGTACAGTGCATATACGAAATTAGTCTACTTATTATAAACACCACTTGCTAATGCATAAATACTCTGTTTTATACAACCGATATTGTTATACCCTAAAATTAATAATATACTTCGCTAAACGGAAATAGTTCATGTAGGCGTATACAACCAAACTACTGATTCCAAAAACTAAAATAGCTTCTTCTACAACCTAAGAAAATACACCTGCTATGCATACATTATCTACAGATTATTCCACAGATTACAAAATCCAGGTTTATTCCTAAGCCTGCACCCTCTAAAATTCATCTATAAATCTACAATAAACATAATTTAATTACAATTTTACTGACTTCACAATGGATTTAAAGCCAGCTAAACGTATATGACCTACCGAGACCAAACATTGGTATAGATAGAAAAGAGCGTGATAGTACATTTAGGGAGATTAGTTGCAGGACGAATACTTATTTTTTTGCTTCATTTTCCCGCTGACGGATCGAGAACGGAATTGTTCATAATTATAGGCGTACCGGTAATATTTGGTGTAGTTGTACTCTCTGCCAAAGGTCCTGCAGGTTGCATGCTAGATGTAGACAAAGAAAAATCGACAGGCTTGAGGAAGGAATCCTATATACAAATACTACCTCTTTAGCAGCTACGGTACTTAAAATCTCCAGAATATGCTTATAAACGTACTACTGCCTTTAAAATTTGTATTGTACTATACAGTTCCTAGATATTGTCTAAATCTACGGCATCCAGATTTTATGGTCTCCAGAACGTATTTCCCAACCTACAATGTCTAGTGTAGATTCGTAACCGTACAATCTCCACACTGCGTCAACCTAATTGCATTTTTATTCTTAATANTCCATATTTTGCTCATCACATAGCAGTCTTCAGAGTGTATTCCTTAAACTATAATTCTGAGATTTTGTAGATAGTAAAATGAGAATGGTTTCCTAAAAATAAATAGGGCCTTGATCAGGTTTTAGTCCTTAAACTACAACCTTTACACAGTATTCTCAGAATTAGTATTTAACCTTTTATTCCCCAGATTTACAGTGTCCCTAATTTATTTTCTCAAAATATAATCCTGTGGCTTTATTTTTTGCTACTGCACTCTCCCGACTTTAAATCCAAAATTAAAATACCTGTGTTTAATTTCCCAAATTATATCCAGATTTTATTTCCAAGTATTTTTTTTTTTTTTGCTGTCTCCCATAATTTTCAATCTAAATACTTGATATCGCAATGATCGTAACATCTCGATTTCGTTTAAGCAAAAGTAAAATCTGTGCATTTCATTTTCCAAAACTAGCTGTAGAATTAAACAATAAGTTTTCTCTGTTTCACACCTTACAATAAATTTAGTCACACTGTTTCATTTTCAAAAACTGCAATCTCTTTTTCATGTTTAAAAAATTTAACAGTGTCTTTTTTTTTTCTTTTCGAAAACCACAACACCCCTCTTGTTTCCCAAAAGCGAAATAAATCTATTAAATTCATTTCATAAATTAAAACCAGTCCTTTCATGTTTTCAAAATCTAACGTTTTTCTAACGTTTCAATTGTACCATTCCGATTCTAAAACACTTGTTATTTTTCGTGTTAAAAACTA
>KZ880617.1:2833-17295 GCA_003456935.1 Machilis hrabei
ATATTCATGAAATTTTAAAAGATGATTTTGATGTGTTGTAAAAATGTATTAAACATTTTACAAGGATCTGTAAAATTTAGTTATAATTTTTAAACAATGAAATTTTAATATTTATGATGTGTGTAAATTTTAAATTTTATTTATAAATATTCTTTTGGTTTTATTTATACATATTTGATTTTTGTTTTATTATAATTTTACTGGTAGTCTTAGAAACCTTTTGTGGTAAAGATTCATTTTATTAATAATTAATAATTATTCACTGACACAAAGTGAACGTTAAAGTGTTAACGCGCTGGTAAATATCGCACGTCATCATCACTAAACTGATCCTATTATTTTAGTTAGTGTTGTAGGTATCACAGCACTGTATTAACATGTACTTCCAGAAACTGGTTATAGCTCTTGAGGTAAGAATCTCTAATTGCCAAGTGTCATGTTTTTTCTTACACTCACAGTGTCTGGCATTTTAAGAAGGCCTAAAAATATACGTAATTCCTGTACAGGTACTTATGGATGAGAATATATATTTAGCTTTGTGTGTAATTTGCTCTTTTGTACACAAGTTTAGTATGTTATATCTTTTCTTCCCTAGTGATTTTCACAAATGAGAGTGTTGATGTTTTAAAGCATAATTTTTGACAACTATTTTGGATTTTTGCAATAACTTATGGTCCTTTTTTCATTGTCTTAAAAACAAAGGGAGAAATGATTGACCGAATTGAATACCATGTAGAACATGCCGTAGACTATGTTCAGACGGCTACGCAGGACACAAAGAAGGCCCTGAAATACCAAAGCAAAGCCAGACGGGTGAGTGGAAACTGTTGTGTTGGACGCCGGAATGTCTCTTTCCTTGTGCCCCTACCTTCACTCTTCCCTGGTGTTGGATTCATGTTTGCATGTGTTATAAGGGCTTTTGGTGGCTGTGAGATTTTGCATTGGTGTTTGAAAAACAAGGACATATATATATATATATACTCGTTACAGATTTGGTATTGTGTTAAAATGTGAGAGTTATTCTTCGGTGTTCTCTGTTACAGTGGCCAGTGTGTGTACAGTGTGCTTTGTCCTTACCTTGTTTTTACAACCTGTCCTGTTCCATATTAACCTTTTCCTATACTAATTTATAAACAGGGAGATTTGATAAATAACATTGCATATCACGTGATGAATGCTCAAGAGTATATTGCTAAAGCGAAAGGAGAAACGGCAGGTGCAGTTCGTTACTATAAGAAAGCAGCTCATGTAAGTATGGTCATGTAGAGAAATAACAGAGCTAATATAAAAAAAGTAGAGTTTATATTAATAATACACAACTGCACAAAAATGCTTTCTACTAACATAGTTAAAAGGTCAACTAGTCAAGAGGTAGACAAAACTGCCTTTTCACCTCCTTTATCTCTTGTGTATGTGTTTTCTGTACTGGAAGTTCCATCTGTCTGCTTTTCTTTCTGCTTGTTGTTTCTTTTCCTCAATGTATACTGGAAATATTCGCTGACGTTTGTGGTACTAAATTATTGTTAACGTTTTAGCGAAATAGTTCGGATAAGAATGACGAACAGATATTAAAGGTAGTACGAAGTGTTCTGTAATTGTCTTGGGATGTTGGTATTGAGATTGTAGTGAAAACTAGATGACGAAACTATTGTTATGAACCACTTCTACTTATTGCATAAAATCGTGTAAGTAGTGTTTCATTGGGGTTTTAACAATGTTGTTGTTCGTGTTATACGCTGCTTATATTTATGTGCATTTTAAATGTTCCTTTGCCATTAGTGTACTTGTGTACACTTTCGTAGCTTCTCTTAATGTGTATTTTGTAACTGTGATTTGAGTGAGGTGAACGACTGTGTAGAAGAGATCAAATATTTTGGTCATTGTCAGTATTTTGCCATTTTTATTAAAATCCACTTCATCACTTAAAAACACACAAACAGCATTAAGTGTTTCTCAGGCATAGGTTTATTTGAGTTTCAGTTGACTAACGCAAAATAGTGAAGTGGAATGTGACAGGTAGGCCTGTGTAATATTGAATTTTAAATATCAAATTTTGATATTTATTCAACATTGAAATGTGACAGACATGGTGATACGTAGTTTAGAAAATTTCTAATTTCGAAACATATCGATATCAAGTTTAGAAAATTTGAAAGTCCGAAAAGTATCCATATTTAGCTAGGAAAGTTTTGAGTTTTGAAAAATATCTATATCAAGTTGGGAACATTTTTAAAATATCCATATTTAGCTTTGAAAATTTAGAATTTTGGAAAATGTCTATCAAATTTGAAAAAATTTGAATTTAAAAAAATATCAGTGTGAAGTTTGAAAAATGTTGGAGTTAAAAAAAATATCCACACAGTTTAAAAAATTTTGAAACTCTGTAAAAAAAACTCAATGTTGATATTTTTCGAAATTCAAATTTTTTGAAATTTTATACAAATTTTTTTTAGAAATTTGGATTTCGGTGTTTATCATAATTCTAAATTTTGAAAAATGAAAATTGATATTTTTAGAATAAGGAAATTTTACAAACTCTATATCAATATATATTAATATAAAAAATTAAAAATACTCTTTCTAAATTTGGAAAATATCAATCGATCAATATTAAAAAAAAAGACTCATCAGAATATCTCGCATCTCTAGTGGCAGGTTCAGCAATGAAGCCTGAACTGTTTAATTTTTGTTTAGTCAATCTACTTGAGTTTCTAAACATGAGTATTATCATTTTCATGCAAGAACTTTATAAGGAGTATGATAACATGTCCAAATCAAATGAATGTCCAGTAATGTTTGGTAATTTAGTATGTTATTAAAACATTCTGTATCAGCATTCAAATGTTTATGCATATTAATATTTTTACGTACTTCTCAGTTTCTGTTGCGAATAGAAATTTAAAAACAGAATAGTTGTACTACCTCAACAGTTTGCCTTGTAGAATTTTTCTTGTTTCACATGTTTGTATCTGTCTGTCTGTATGAATATTTCTTGCATCTGCAGTTTCTACTCTGTTCCTATCATTGGTGTGTCACTAACTTCGGCAGTGTCTATTTAAGGTAATGATACTAATCCAAGCATATATTTAAGAGTCCGCTTTTACTTAAAGCACGTCAAGATTTCCATTACACTTTTGGTCACCAAATAAACACTCGTATGGAAAAAGTCTTGCTTCAAAAATACTTGGTTTGTTGTGGTGGTGCATCATTTATTAAATACTGAAGCCAATTAAGTGCTTTGTTTGTGTTTAACTGGACACGAGCTTTGATTTAAAGGAAGTATTTTAAAGCCAACTTTTTCCCCCATTTGACTCTTTATTTGGTAATACAATGAAATCATGATTAACTAAAGCTGACTCTTAAAAGAATCAAATACATAATATATGAAAGGATATGCCATTAGTAGGCTTGACAATCTGTTAAAAAAAATTCTGTAGTTTTATATAAATATTTAAATAGTGGTGATGTACTGTTTTTGTTTTGTCCTTGTAGTATTTGTGCAGATAAACAATAAATTATTGACCACTTCAAAGTTTACTCGTATACCTACACAGCTTAATTAAATATTTGAAAATGTACATTTCTAAGCAAGATAGTTTATACTCGAAGTTAATCGTGGGTTTTGTAGATAAAAGATTGTTAATCAGTCTAGAGTTTAAATAACTGCATGAACAACTGGAATATTGTGCTTTGTTAATGTTCTTAATACTGCACTAATAATGCCAGCTTAAATGCATAACTTTTTACTAACATGTAAATTTATTTTCACTGGTTGAGGTTGACCAATCTCCCTGTATATTTTTGTATAGTAAAAATAACGATTAGTATTTATTAAGGTTATTTTTAAAAGTCCAGCAAATCAGTTATTCCATACACCTATTGTCCCTGCTATCCATTATTACTTCAGTGTTTTATTTGTTGTGTTTTGTTGTATGTTGAAGTGTTTATTAGATCATACATATTCGGAACAAGTTAAAAGTTAGCGTTTTGAATCTCGTTACTGCTGGTAAAGAATACATGCTCACTGTTGAGTTCAGAATATTTAACAATTGAAAACCTTGTTGAAATGCTTCCCCAAAAGAAACCTGGCTTTGTTGCCGTGAGTCAGAAATTGAACAGTAATGTGTAACAAAAGTGTTTCGTTTCAAAAATCCATAAATTCAGCAGAATGGTGATCAGTCATGAACCAAATTTGAGGAACACGTTTTCCCGACAAAACCTTGTTACACTGAACTAAATAATTATAAAGGTTTTTGGTTCCCTAGACGAAAGTATAAACTTCTCCTTAAAAAAGTAGTTGCTTGATCCATATTTTCATTTATTTTATTTACGAGGCTGGTCCAGAAAGTAAAGAACTTTTTGGCATAACTTAACAAAAATTAAAGATATCAACACAAAACTTAATATACAAAGTCACAGTACCTTACTCTATTTTTCAACATAGTCGCCATAGCTGTCAAGGCACTTATTGTAATGTGAACCAATTTTTCAATGCCGATGACTACTCTTCTACCGCGGCCTCATGCATCAGCACGAACACAGCGAGAACTTCAACGTCTTAAGTGGGACATTTTTGGACATCCTCCTTACAGCCCTGACTTGGCACCGAGTGATTTTCACTTATTCCCGAAACTAAAGGAATGTTTGGGTGGAAAACAGTTCGCAAACAATGAAGACCTCAAACAAGAAGTGACATCCTGGCTCAAATCTTTGGCGGTAGAAGAGTATGACATCGGCATTGAAAAATTGGTCTCACNTTACAATAAGTGCCTTGACAGCTATGGCGACTACTTTGAAAAATAGAGTAAGGTACTGTGACTTTGTATATTAAGTTTTGTGTTGATATCTTTCGTTTTTGTTAAGTTATGCCAAAACGTTCTTTACTTTCTGGACTACCTTCGTATAATTCAATCTGTTTTTAAGCTCCTGTTTTATTTGTTGTATGGCTAGAGAATGTTTACTACCCCTCTTTGAAATTTGTTGGAATCTTGAAAGGAGTCGGGCCTTTCGGTGGTTCCACAGCATCTTTTTACCTTTCGAAGCAGACACCGAAGTATGAGTCTTTGGAGATGGATGTTAGAAAGACGTTAGGAACCACATTCCAAAATCAAGTGCTGTCTTCAATCATGTACCTTCACTCTTATATACGGTATTACTTTGTTGTACAATTTAACTTCTCACAAGGAAGCTCTATTAGCTGAGTGGTGGATGTGATTACACAAGAAAAATGTCCATTAATCGTACTTTTTTTTATTACAATTAGTTGTTTTATAAAGCACTTTACAATAAAGAATTCATTTATAGAACTGTAGTTGACATAAAATAAGAAATTAAACAAAAGAAATAAAAAAAAGTATAGTGTTACAAAGACAACATTGTCTGTGAGCAAATTGAAAAATTTTTTGCAAAAGGCGGAAAGTTACGCGAGCATAAAAGTTTGCTCGGCAAATTACAAATAACTAGAAACAGAGCTTTTTATATGGTTCTGTAGTGGCTGAGCTTCAAATAATCCATCTGTTCCACTAAATGAATAAAACGTGAACGGTTGGCGTTCTGATCCGGAGCAGAAGACTTTAGACAGGTTCTTTCAGTAGCTGTGTATTTAAATTAACTATAATGCATCAGAATATTTTTGTACCCATTTGATTAAAGTAAAAATAGATACCAAGTTTATGTGTAGCCAACAAGATATTTTCTGTCACTTGAGACTAAGGCTACAAAAGGTTTGGATTATATGAAAACAAAATTCCCTCCATAAATGAAAGAATCATGGTAATTGCAGGTGCAGGAGAATAGGGGACAATTAGTATAATCAGAATTCAGTTAAATCAAACTCCAATGTTCATTATCCTTTGGTGTTCGGTTTATAAGTTGTGAACTTCTAGGTTTTGTCTGCTCAGTGTGTTAGTTTTCATAGATTTCAGCTGCTAACTGCCTCTCAAAACTTTGTCCCTGTTTCTTTTGGATTCAAAACAGTCTGAGTAGGATGCTACTTAAATATGATTCATAAATTTTGAATCTAGCTACTGAACCATTTGATCAATTTGGGTCACATTTAAGACAAAATTTTGTCTGGACGTGTCTCACAAGGGGGTACAGTTAAGTACCTTTGTATATTTTCATGTTGATATGGTATTGATCTAATAATCAATTCAAAACTAATGAGTGTGTCATAGTTTTTTGTTTTTATGTTTTGTTCCTTTGCTGTCCATTTTTTTGTGTTGTGTTATGGTGTTTTGTTACACGTGAATTTACATACATTAATATAAGAGCTGCTGTCTTAAGCATTCTCTGCAGTAATGTGCAAGATTAGTTTGTAGACAGGATACAGAAGTGGGCCTGATTATAACTTTCCCTTTATTTTTAAAATTTGTGCAAATTAACTTAATTTTGTACACGAGGAATAAGTCTGCAGTTTGAACTATTGCTTATCTTATCTGGTTACACATTATCAGAGGTTGATGAGAAAACTAAGTTATAAATTTTAGAAGTCACTTGTATTATTATGTGATAATGCAGTGAGCACCCAATCTTAGCTATCAATCCTCTATCCATAAAAGAGTAAACAAATATGATAATGGTAGCCAATGTTGGCTCACCTGTAATTGCCAAGGTTGGGTTGCAAGAAAAATTGTAAGTGTAAAATAGGCTGAAGTGTCAGACAATCAATTAATTTTTTCAGACTTAAAAGGCGATTTCCCCCACTTCAGATTTTTCTTGCAGTCAAGTTTCACCTGCAGCTGTACAGCACCTGGAAGCACTAGTGCAGCTATTTTCCTGGAACCTTCCCAAATACTTTTATTGAATTGTGTTTTGGCCAGGTGGTATTAGACTTTTTATTACTTTTGTTAGCAAAGAATGCTTGTTAATTTCTTAATTAAAAGATCATTGCTCATTTGATAATCTGCCCCATACTTCCAAGCCACTTTAGTGAGCAAGGAAGTGCAGTCTAGTCAGACATGGCGAGCATAAGTTCATGAGCTTTAGCCAAAGCTAGAGCACAAGTACGAGGTGTGTCAGGAAAGTAATGAGACTGACAACACTGTTCACGAACTGACAACGCTGCTGCCTCCCCCTNCATATGGCAGTTAGGCTAACCCCTGCGTAGACTCAGTATAAGTTTGAACTTGCTATGCAATTGTTGAGAGGGTCTGAAGTGAAGTTGTGTTTGTGAGGTGCGTTACGAAAATGGACCGGCAAAATTTTGAGCAACGTTGTGCCATCAAATTTTTTGTAAAGCTTGGTGAATCCACTACTGTGACTTATAAAAAGTTACAAAGGGCTTATGGATAACATTCCCTATCCAGGGCACAATTGTTCAGATGGCACAAGGCCTTTTTACAGGGCCTAGAAGAAGTGGAAGACGAGCCTCGTGCGGGAAGACCTTCAACTTCAAAAACGGACAACAATGGTGAAAAAGTGAGGAGTCTTGTGATGTCAGACCCTCGATTGACATTGAGAATGATCATTAGCGAGTTACATTTGAACCAGTTTACCGTCCACCAAATTTTAACACAGGATTTGGGCATGAGAAAAGTGTGCACCAAGATGGTTCCAAAAAACCTCACGACTGAGCAGGAAAAAAAAAACATTTCTGTGGTTCCCCCAGCCCCCTATTCACCGGATCTCAGTCCCTGAGACTTCTTTTTATTCCCCCGGCTCAAAAACCACTTGAAAGAGTGCCATTTTGGTACTTTGGATACTATCCAGAAGAGAGTAACCGACGAGCTGAAAGGCATTCCATCAGAAGACTTCCAGCACTGCTACGAACAATGGAAACAACGCCTCCTTGGTATGTAGCTGCCCAAGGGAAATATTTTGAAGGGGATAACCTTGAGTTGTAAAAATAATAAAATTCATGGTTAAAAGAAAATCAGTCTCATTACTTTTCTGACACACCTCATACTCTAGACATGGCTATGGAAAAAAAAATGAACATGCAGACCAGATTGTATTTTAATTGTTTTGCTGATTTTACTAGTTGGCTAACAAATTTTGTGTTGTACAACACTGATAAAAACAATTAGCTGTCTTGAACTGAGAGTTGGTTGTTCCAGCCAACTTGGATACATATGACTGTTTCTGCTGGGAAGAGCTGAGCATTGGTTTTCACAGTACCGAATCGGCTTTTTTTTCGTTTACACTGATAAATAACCCTTACTGAAGCAAGTGACTTTCGATACTAACTGCAGTGATTAAAACCACTTCGCTTCTTGCAAAATGTGCTGATACTCTGTCTTACACTCTGAGGAAAGCCCAATCCATTTCTTTTGTTGCATTTCCAGTACAAGAAAAATTAAGTCACTGCGGAGTTGTTGGTGACCTTGAAGAAGATTAGCAAAACCTGCCTATCATTGAAAGGGCAAGGTAGGAGAGGAGACCATCGCATGACTAGAAAACTCGAATAAGCTTTAATTGCTTTAACCGAGGATATGGTGAACTGGGATTTTCAAGAAACCCTTGCTGCTGTATTGCTCATTAAGACTGGTTCATTTGAGTAGGGAAGCCTCTTGCAGTGTGAGGTTTGCAGTAGCAATGTCAATATTTTTCTGAGAATCTCGTTCAAAGGCTAGAGGAACAGGAAATACTCAGTGTATCTGAATCCGCAGATATAACCGGGGAGCGGTGTACTATAATAGTTTCAAGACATATGCAATCCCAAACAGGAAGTTGTTATATATGATATTTGGTAGGTTAGGCCTGAGTAACAAGTTTGCATTCAACATGTGATTCTGAATTTGTTTTGAAATCTGTTAGTTATCTGAGAAAATATGTATTGTGTGGGTAAATGCCATATTTGCTTCAATTAAATTAGATAATTAGGGTGCTAAAGATGCAGCTATTAGGGCACTTTCACTCTTGGATGTCACTGCGGTGATGCTGGAAGCACTGCCGGTAACTAAATGAAAGAAGCAGTGGAGCCTCGCACATCCGGCCAGTCCCATTGTGGTGGTGATGGTTTATTTGCAGCGCTGTCGGCAGAATACACAGTTGCTAGACAGTTGGGTTTGTGTTGCCTCTAGGAGTATTAATGCATTTTTCGTGACTTATTTGTCAGTACACATAAAATATCGACACACCACTTGAAAATTTGCAAACAGACGGTGCTCAGAAACTGTACGAAAAGTATAATAACTTTAGGAGATAACAGATGGCTCTTTTAATCCTAAACCACGTGGTACTTGAATTGGAACTGGCATCCCTGTTGGCATCTCATTGGACACTCGCTAAAAATGCCAGAATTGCTGATGGCATCACTGCAGTTGAAGGCATCCTTAAGACACAAATAAAAGCTTTCAATTTCCTTAGTTCCCATTCGTGTTGTTATCATGATATATTTTCAATTTGTAACTGAAATTATTTAAATGTTTCAGCTTGATTACAATTAAGGGGGTCTTTAAACAGCAGCTCTTATACTTCGTTGTCCTTTAATCGGTATACATTGCTATTTTTGTTTTTTTCTTTTCTTTCCAGAAAAAAATCCTCATCATAATCTGCCTTATAATTGTAGTCCTTGTAATAATATTAATTTTGGCATTTACTGTGGTGTAGAGAATTGCTGTGTAAGGTCAGTCTTCATGTTTGACAGTGATGTTATAGCTATAAGGAACGAACGAAGAACGCCCAGGAGCGTGTTTAAAATGCAGAATTGGTTGGGTATTCAGTTGAAAAAGTACCTGGATGGATAATGTCGCTTTTTTATAATTTGCAATACCATGTTCCACATACTTTGATTTTGGGCTGTGAGTATCTGCGTTATTTATTGCTCGTGGATTCTCACGAGTAGAACGTTTGTGTAATGTGTTTGTGACAACGATTTACTGTCATTTATTCATTTTTAATTCCTTTGTGTGCTTGTTTAAATGATACAGTGGAATAGCTTCATTGTGTGCTTCACCTAGGAGTGTGTGCTGGGGTTTGTAATTTAACTGCAAAACCAGAAATACAGTGTCTGCTTTTGTGATTTGTCAGCAATATACCAGTGCTATTTGTTGTGGAAGTTTGTTGAATATTTGCTTTTTTATTATTATTGTTATTATCATAGTACTTAAGTTGTCACATGGCAAGATAGTTTTTTTCAGATATTGGTTCCTCTCGAGTAAACTATTATAAAATATGATATTCTAACCTGAGCCATTACAAATACGTATGTCGTGTGCAGAATAAACACAACAAGATTAACTTGTTTAATTGCAGTTAGACGTAAGCTCATTCAGTAGACAAGTTGATTATTTTGTTGTAACAGCGAAAACTTGCTTTCTAAAATAATGACTTCAGTTTACGTGGTTCAACAAAATGGTAACCTACATTAGTGTTTTGCACTAACTTCGATTCTTTATGGTTTGTGTTTTTGAAATAATTTAGGTCACTGCAGTTCAAGGTGATCAGTACACGTTAAATTCTTATACAAAGAAAAATAATGATCTTTGATCTGGCCTACTTTTTACTGGTGTAACTAGTAGCTTGAATGTGTGTCAATGACAATTGCACGTTATGTCAGAGAGGTTAATGTCGTTTGTTGAACTTCTGTCAAAGTAAGAAATAAGATATTTGTCTAGTCTGTACCTTCTCGTACTATTACTTGCATTCGCATGACCTCTATTCTGCATTACATTTAAAGAAAATGTTTTCAAATCCTTGGACTGATTATAAAGGGTTATCCTATGAATCAGCCTGTGTGGCATACCAGAACAAGGTGTTAATGTTGACATCTTTTGGAAGGGACATTAAAAGTGAGAATCTGTTAACAAGTTTTCCAGAGTTAAAATAAACAAGAAAGGGATACCTTACTCCTTGCAACGTCTAAACGAAGTGCATTCAAGTTCTAAGGTCTCCTAATTTTTTTCTGAAAAACAACTTACTCCATAAAGTTGAAACTTGTCAACATAATCTCCCTGTAGACGTACACTTTTTTCAAAACTTCGACGCCATGATTCCATGGCCATCAAGAACGCTTCTTTAGGGGCCTGTTTTGCCCACTGCAAAATTGCTGATGCAAGAGCAGCCCAACTGGAAAATGAGCGGCCACGGAGAGTGTTCTTCATCGTCGGAAAAAGCCAAAAATCGCAAGGAGCGAGGTCAGGTGAGTAGGGAGCGTGAGACACCACTTCTTCAAAGTTGTTGTGACGAAGAAACTCCTGAGTCAGGACTGCCCCGTGAGCAGGAGCGTTGTCTTGATGGAAAAGCACACATGCAGCCTTTTCTGGTCTTTTTTTGCAATGCTGGAAGGAGTTTCGTCCTTAAAACATGTTCGTAGGAAGCAGCCGTCACCAAAGTGCCCTTTGGAACTCAATGAACGAGGATTACGCCTAATCGCTAGCCCTCCATAACAACTTGCTCCACTCGCGCAATCATGTTGTTGGTCCAGCTTGTTCGTGGTTGAGGCTCCTTCGGTTTGTCACACGACGTTCGGCATTTGAACTGTCACACCCACGAACGCACATTTTTCACATTAATAACACCATTACCGCATGTCTCATTCAGTTGACGATTGATGTCGATGGGTGATACGCCACGCAAGTGGAGGAAACTGATGATTACATGCTGTTCTTGTACGCTAAAAGACGCCATTTTAAAGGAGCGGTTCACCCAAAATATAAGTTGATTTTAGTTTAAAGTTAAACGCGAGTTAGTAAGAATGGTGCTTCTTTCATGAGTTTTGAGAAGTTGTGAAATACGTGATGACGTCATGACAACCCAAACAGAACAAAGACCGCATTGACTCCATGTTATTCGCGCTGACTCACTGCAGCAAAACAGCAGTTATAGACTTATAGTACAAGTTGTTGATGTTAATAAACACCAGATTAATAAAAACAAAGTAAATATCAAGGTATATAGCACAACAGGATTATTTCAGAGGTAGGTCCTAATTCCATTTGTAATGTAACATAAAGTGATAAACCTCATACATTTAAGTTTAATAACGGATTAACAAAAGTTNGTNCTTCGAAAGAAATGAAATANTGTTTTAAATAACAAGATTATTGTATCACACACATTATTATAATTGTTTGCACTTTTGAAAGTATAGTTGTGCTATATACCTTGGTATTTACTTTGTTTTTATAATAACTGCTGTTNTGCAGCAGTGAGTCAATGCGGCCTTTGTTCTGTTTGGGTTGTCGTGACATCGTCACATATTTCGTTTAGTGCTGTATCTCGTCAACCAGTGGGCCAATCGATGCGCGACAAAGACTAATCTTCATAAAATAATTTGGCCGTTATAATTAGAGTATAAAACAGAAAAGTGATTTTGGGGTGAACTACTCCTTTAAGTATTGAAAACGCTTCTCACTCTAGCGGCAGCTATACAAACTACGTGCGCTGTACGGTGTTGCCAACTGTGTCACACATTCACAAAGAGTGCCTGTGTATTTTAATCTCNAACAAATTTTTCTATCTCCTCCCAGTGCCCAGAAAAAAATTAGGAGACCTTAGAACTTGAACGCACCTCGTAATGATAACCTAATTCCAGCTGTTTGTTGAGCAAGTATCAAAACTCTATAGGGACATGCTGCAGATCTTCCATAACAAACTGTTTCACTTAAACAGCTGCTGTGCTAAATGTTTTTATACCTGTACAGTCATATTCATTACCTAATTTCAACAGCATAGTTAACTCTAGATGTGTGCTCAGTGCTGTTGCTGCAATATTCGTGAAATATTAATGAGTGTATCACATCCATTAAACTGAAGTATTTTCAGACTTCTTTGAACTTCTCTGGTTTTTAATTTGAGAAAAAATGGTAGCAATTTATTTGGTATATTTTTATCTTGTACAAATTTGGCTAAAATGGAAGTATCTGCCAATATTTACCAAACATTTAAAGTACAGGTATACACTAGTTTCTTCTCTAACTCTCTAACTATTTTGCTGGTCATGTGTGATTTTTCTGAAAGTTAAATCTATATATTAACAAATACATTTTTGGGGGCTTTCAGTTATAAAACTTTATTGAAGGCAATAGTTGAGCAGTTATATATTATCATGACCCCCTATTACAATTAACAAGTTGATATATTGATTTTTCTGCGTTAACGAGGTTTTGGAAGAAATTCACCTCTCAAAATAGTCCGGATTAAAGCTAGGCTAGTAGAATTGTGTAAGTTAAATCTATGCTGTGTGGCCCTACAAACCTTGACAAAAAGTGAATGATTACATGTTCAGCTATTAGTAGTTTAGTATATCAATTTATAATATTGGCATTGTTCAGCATTTACCCTTTTACCATTATCGAAGTTATATAAATGAGGTGTGACAATTATTCAATTGTTAGTCGTTTCTACTTTCAGCGAGTAACAAATAAATAATTTTTATAAACTTCTGTTTGCACAGTCTGGTGCAGCAGGTTTACATATTAATGTAGGATTTTACTTATCCAACTATTTTATATATGTAAGGGCTGTTCATAGGAAAAAATACCTAATTGGGTTAATGCTTTGTATTTCTTCNTACATTTTTACTTAATGTTACTGTTATGTCTGACAGTGAATTTCATTCGTGTAGAACATTGGTTCCATTACCTTACCAGTGTGTTCACATCGTCATCATTAGCGAATCAAAGACGTATTGTCATGGGGAATAGATCGGGGCTATACGAATGTGCTCTAGCATTTTTCAGTGAATTACGTCTGTATTATGACATGACGACAGACAGGTCACAATCCCATTGGTTAGCATGCTTAGTGTTGNTACTTTTTCATATGACTGCACCTTTTAGAATTCAGACCTAACATGTAATATTCTTCAGCTATTAGTACAGGTCTGTTGCTATTCAATATTTAACCATTTCTTTACCTCTTTTTTTACAGAAAAAAATCTTTTTCCTTATCTGCATATCAGTTGTAGTAGTAATTCTAGTAATTGTAACGGTGATCTTAGTAGTTTCAAATTGATGTACATAGTTTTTGGGAACACTAGTTACCAATAGTGATTTGATATATGTATAAAAAAAATTTTTTTTTTTTAATTAAGTCTGCAGGGGTCCTTTTTGGACAAAGAAGGTTGTGTGCATTTTCCATTCCAGCTGCCTGTGCAAATATGTGGATTGCTCAGAAAGTAATGCCCCACATTTTTCTCCTTAGAAACTATTTCTTCAAAATGTATGAAATTTACTCGCAATATAAATTGTTTCCTTTACACGTACTATTTTTCCATTTAATTTCCATCAACTTGTACGGTCTTCTGCCAGCGCAAAACAAGTGCATGTATGCCTTTCCTGTATTTGCTCTTGTCCTGTTCCTGTAGCTGTGTCCGCACTGCATGAATCATGCCCTTGTCATCCTCAAACCTTGTCCCACACAGTTAATCTTTAGGTTGCAGATCGGGACTAGGGAGGAAAGGGGAGTACAGTCCAACCCAATTTAGAAATGCTTCCCAGGTTTTCAGACTTGTGTAAGGGTGTGCATTGCCGTGCTGCAGCAACATTACTGCTGGATTCTTGTGAGGCTTAACTCGG
>KZ880621.1:9639-22780 GCA_003456935.1 Machilis hrabei
TGGTATGATATTTAACTACTCAAAAACATACATACACACTGACTATATAGAATTTCATACCTAATGTTTATATTTTCTTACAATGTTCAATATGTNCAGTCTGATATAAGATCTCCGAGACTAAAGTAAAATTCAGAAGACTTGACAAAATATTGTTGGATTGACCCAATAAAAGAGTGAGTGTCCCACAGTCGAGCCACATGGTAATCGGAGTGTTAAACCTGATCCACTGTAACAGGATTGAGAGATGTTAATAAGATGTGAACCTCTCGACTATTGAACACGCACAAGAACTGATTCCCTTTCGGACTCAGTGTAATTCAGGAGGCTTTACAAAACCTCTTGTCTTAACATACGACTTTAAACAAGTCAACCTCACGAGACATTCCATCGACCAGAACTCGTACCCGTTGACGTCACCAGCGCTACGTATGCTAAGGTTTAAGTCAGAGGTACTAAATATGCAAATGTATAACGTATAACAAGCACAAAACGCAAACAAACGGGACAATGTATTTTTTAATACGTAGTATATGTCTTTAATTTAAATACAAACATGTATTGATATTTATTTGTCACTTCCAAGTGGATTTGAACAGCAGTTTTTTCATTATAATTTTTGTGGTATGTATTTTTATTTCATTATCTCAAAATGTGAATATTTTGAAGAGTGTGCTTTGTATAAAGTGACCCACAAATGTATTTGTGATATACTTTATTCTAAAACAATACCGTGTCACTTTGTAAAACGGTGTTAATGCTATTGTTGGTGTTTACTTGATAGGCTGTCTGTATAGAATTATTTTCAACTGAATCATAGATGTAAGAGTCAATGCTTTCAAGTACTATAATACCATAAAGGCAGATAAATAAATCAAAAAATAAAACTACAGCATCGTTTCAGTGTCATATTTAAGACGCTGATGTGTCAAAATCTTAAATGTTTGTAACATGTTTCAGATGAAATTCAAATAAAATAGATTCTTAACTCATGACTGTTTGTTTACAGGCAAACAGAGTCGTAGACCTAGAAAATGATGGTAACTGTAATTTAAAACAAGTAAAGAGTGAACCAAAAACAGAGCATGAGTTTGAGACTTCCTGGACTATTAAGCCAAATCAGAGTAGTTTAAANTTGAACCTTGTCCTTGTGAGAAGTGATGTGAAAGTAAAAAGTGGAGACTTATTGTTAGTGGGTTTTCAAAAGTGATAAATCGTTGGTTAAAACTGAATATAAAGTGGAAACTGGGTATTACTTCAATAATTGTGATTTTAAATTAGTGATACGAGTTTTAATTTTTACTGAAATTGGAATAGGATGTAATAATGTATAAGAGAAACAAGTTTCCTTATTCCTTCAAAGATAAATTGGTGATATTTCGCTTGGATTTTATTACATGCCTTATCAAGCTTTAAATGGTTTATATCAGTAGTTGAAAAAAGTAAAATGGATAAAAATCTAAAAAAAAAATACACATCACTCCATTTAATCCACCTCTTTTCAACAAGACAACCTTCCAGAGACAAGGTCTTCATTACATAGTTTCTTCCGAGACTGGAACAGAAGAGGAAGGATTTTACAATAATTAGTTAAGGAGCTCCTTAATGGCTGATAATATGTTCAGATGACAGAACAAGTTTTTACCATAAATTTTATTTTGTGATTGTCTCTGGTTGCTACCTGTAAGCAGTACAAAAACAGGACAGTTCCAAAACAAGTGAAAGTGACCAACTACTGTTGTAAACCATTTGAAGCTTGATAAAGACCGGTGAAAAATCAGAGTGAAATATCGCCATTTTGTTTTTATTAAAAAAGTAAGAAACTTATCCTTCTTGTACAGTAAGTGTCCTAAAGATTATGGCTATACTATAAGAAATACTTTAGCTGGACTTATCCAATGTCATCTTGATTGCTGTAAAGCAAACGTGATTAATTGTTAGTAATGACATTTTCTGTAAATGGGTCAATACCTCAAAAATAAAAAAAATCTTCAAATAGTCTGTATCTGCAATCTATAAGAAGACTGAGGATTTTTGTTTTTTTGCACATAAATAGTAAGAATGTGTCAGTAAAAAAAAACTTGAAGTGGGCATACTTTGTTGAGGTCACTTAATCAAACGATCTTTATTGAACAATACTTAATGCGAATGCTAATCTTTTCTGATTGCTTTTGAATCAAAACGAGTCTATTATTTTCAAATACTCTAATATTGTTGTACTAGCAGATCTCTGTATAATCTGCCTTGATCCTGTATGGTGCATCTATTGTTTCATACACAATATTACGTTCAGGTTAAAAATTAAGACACCCATAGTTTATGTACAAATAACCAGATGAAATGGTCGTTTGAAGTTAATCAGACTGATTTCTATTTACTGAACAGTTTACCCAAATTTCTTTGGTTGGAAGGTGTGAATAATTTGTTAAGTATAAGACTAATTTTGTGTTTAATTGGTCTCTTGTGTGTGAAACAAGGTAATTACGTGAAAAAATATGTTAGATATGTCCAGATAGGATTATTATGTAAATATATTCTTAAACGTAAGAAATTAAACACTGAGGGCAAAGAGTTACAGAAAAGTTTGAAATTAGAAATATTTCAAGTGCTCCAAGTCAGTAATCCTTTCCTTCTTAGATTGTTTTTTAATTAAAGCTTTACCAGAGATAACACCAAATTTTTTTTTAATATTTTTATCTACCTTAGTCTTTAAGTGATATCTTGAAAAAAAAAACGTGAATTTACACAAACACGCAGTTACAAAACAAACTATTATTGAAGTTAGAAATGAGATGCAAGAATGAAATATGAACCATTTTGTACTTTATTTTATAAGCTTTAATATGATGTGATAACATAACTAGTTCTGAATTTTTATAATCTTTTTGACCATGAGTTTCTCAAAAAAAGTAATTTTTAAAATTTTTGAAAAACGAAATGATAAAACTATACAGTGTTGTTTTAAACTCAATACACTAGCTGTGAAGGGTAGCTAAGGCAAACTTTTTTTTAGTCAACATGGGGTCGGACATACTTCGTTAGACTGCTATGTGACTATATAACTGTCTGAGGTGTTAGTAAATCAGCTAGTTACAAGGCTCTGTAACTGGTTTGTTTTGTTATCATTCTGTACTTGCTCGGTTGTTCAACTGCATCAAAGTCATCAGTGAGTTGTCAAGCTTTTGTCTGCATCAGCAAAGTGTAGCTTGGTTACCAAGATCAATAGATGTTACCTCATAGGACTTCTTTTTGTGGGGTAACATGAGCAATATTGTTTATGTCACACCAAGCAACAATGAAGATGATCTCCATAACAGAATCATTGTAGCAGCACAAAGAATCCGTGATACTCGTGGGGTATTGGAAAAAATAATTCATTGGGTACCACTGTAAGATTTGTTTGCAGGACACTTGAGGCCATTTTGAAAAACTGTTGTAATTTAGAAAAAAACATTCATTGGAATTGTAATGTTTTCCTTCCCATTTTTTTCTGGTAATACCTCGGACGATTTTGTAGTTGAATAGCGGGATAACGAAGTGTTTCCGACCCCATGTTGTCTGTTCAAAAAAGTATTGCGTAGGCCTCCTTAACTACCCCTCACAGTTTGTGTATTGAATTTGGAAACACCTGTACGTTATAACACCGTTTGTGAAAAATTAGAGCCTTAGATCACAGTATCATATTGTTTTGTTGAATAATTGTTTCTAAGGTTAAGAAANTCCTTTCTTGTGTGTAATTTGTTGCTTAGACTTGAACCCAGTCCAGCTTTAGCCAGCTCTTACAAGGTGAGCGTACTGGCCTCTCGGCTACTAGATCGTACGATAGGTGTTCCAAAAAATTAGCGTAACGCAACACACATTTGTTCTTAGGTCTAGTTTCGATGTTTTTATACAAAATCTATTTGTTTTTAGTGAGGATGTGATTTCAATACTTAAATGAACATACACACAAAAAATGAAGAATACAGGGAGTAAATTAATTCCTATTACGACGTTCGACAGTGTATTAAACTCAAAAATACAAGACGATATCGTATATTCGAATTTTGTGATTCAGGGCTTCATTACCGAGATTTTTCCCAAAAATAAAATTTATATTTATGATGTCATAGACTGCATCATAGTTTGAATAAGTAAATCAATTTATCTATCGTTACTTATAAAATAGAAGTAATACAGTTGTGTGGCGTAATGGTATCTTGTCCGCAATCCAATTAAGCGACCGGGGTTTGAGCCTTATCAGTGACATAACTTTTTTATTTTCAAAATCTGTCATTATTCCGTTTTTTAGTTGTGAATGATGTGATGTAATTAATCAAACTAAACAAACAGAAGAATGACAGATGTTGAAAATATATAAAAAAAAGTTACGTCACTGATAAGGCTCGAACCCAGGTTGCTTACTTGGAATGCGGACACGATACCATTGCGCCACATAACCGTATTACTTCTTCTTTAAAAGTAACGATAGATAAATTGATTTACTTATTCAAACCATCATGCAATCTATGACGTTATAAATATCAATTTTATTTTTTTGGAAAATCTCGGTAAGCCCTAAATAAAAAAAATCGTATATACAATATCGTCTTTTATTTTTTACTTTAACACAATGTCGAACGTTGTAATAGGAATTCATTTACACCCTGTATATTTGAAATAACAACCAAGAAGATTTTTGATGTAACATAAGTCTGATTTTAAAAAATTAATAAAGTTACGATCTTTCTTTGGATACATTTGATTGCAAGTAGTGTTTGAATTCAAGCTGGCTAATCAGTAACACTTTCTGCCAGCACATTGTAATTTCAACACATGGTTTTTATGAAAACAACATTCTTCAGTAATTGCACCGTTCATATGTTAAATAGAAGCACAGTTTAATTAGTCCTTGTTGGTCTTCATATTAATTGGCTAATAACTTGAGATGTTTGATGTCCTTTAACGTACACTTGACATGTATCCTGAGTGAGATGCTGAACNCACTTTCTGAGACCTTTTGTAATTATTGGCAACAATCTCTGTCCCATGCGTACTTTGGTGAACTATTATACAGTAGGATGAAATTTGTGGCAGTGCATTCTGCATTAAATAGTTGTTTGTATGAAACCAATTTCAAGTTTAGGTTGCTGGAAAATAATGCTAAAATGGCCACGTGCTGCTGCTAAAACATTTGTGCTTCATTTGTTACTAATTTTTTAACAAAATGCCTGTGTCACAAAATTAGCATGTGACCCGAAACATTTTAGTCTGCATCGGAAGCACAAGATCAGGAAATCTGCTGGCATAAAAAGAATTTGAATTCTTCACACAAGTTTAAGACTCTCAAATTATACTACTAAAAATGTCGATTCCTACCTCTTTAGAATACGTTACTTTGTATTTGCTTGGAACTGAAAATAATGAATGCTAGAGTATTCTGAACAAAATAACACATATTTTACAATCTAATAGTGTATTAACTCGTTGTATATTAACAATTATTTAGAAAGCTACGGTAAGTCGTTTATACAGAGTTAGTTGAGCAAATTAGTTACTTTTATGATATTCTTTGTGTTATGGTATTGTAATTAGCANTTAATTTTGGNAATTTTTATTTANTACCAAAANATGGGGCANGTCGAATCTCTCTAAGTTGTCCATATTGNAGTTTAAGTAGCTTTCACACAGATTTACTTTCTGTAGCTATGGATCTATAGCTAAGGATTTGCAACTTAATATTGTTATATTAGCTTCAATACTTGTCCTTTTTCTATGCTACGCACATAGTTGAATTGATATTTACTCTTTTCTTAGACGTTCAGTTGAAAAACATACATTTCAATTAATTACAAAAATGCGTGACCATTTCACATAGTTAAATAATTTGTATTATGAGCTTTTAAATACCCTTTTCTTATTGCCTCCTTCAAATATAGTAACTTTTGTATTAATTGTTGTTTACAGCCAGTCATTTCCCCGAACATGAGATTTCAAAATGTTTCAACTTAATGGTTAATAGAAATTCAAAGACATTCGTTAACGTACTTGAATCTAAACCATTTTGTCGTATGTGTCGTAATTAAATTATCAGTTTTGGCTTCGCTAAACTAATCATGTACGTGTGTTCTAGTTGTTTGATTTCGAAACTACAGTAATTGCTTATGTGCTTTCATCTGTTGTTAAACTATATAGGTATTTCTATTATTGCAGCTTTTCAAGTTTTGATTCCTCTTTTGAATGAAACTAAGAAAGAAATGGATGAATTCGTGAAACATAATCTGTCGTTCTCTAATTTTTGTGGAATCCAAAATCATTTGTAAGGAAGAAATTGCCGATGAAGATTATACATTAAAAGCAGAGCATAATATGTTGCAGATGAAAACAGAACCAGATATACNACGATCAACATTTAAAATGACTATAGACAATGGTGTGAAATATGAGAGTCAGGAACCATTGGTTGAATTAGTGCCGAGGAAATGCTTTGTCAAACTCGAGAGAATTGATTCATTAGAAAGGGAAACCTCCTCTCTTGGAGATAGTATTATTAGAAGTTATGGACGTCAGAATGTACAAGAATCATCACATCTTGAGAGGAAATGTACTGGCAACCAAATGACTAAGCAAACAGAATGTAGTTGCAGCGTGGATTCGGAAGGGGAATATGGTGTTTTGATCAATTCTAGCGACACAATTAAGGACAAAGACTTTGGTGGTCTTGCTTCAGCGAAGGAAATTGGAACTGAAAGTAAGTGTAGGATTTTATTATATTACTTTTCATTTTTGTGTTAAATAGGTACTATTTTAAACCAAATGTAATGCGTAAGGTATATTTGTGTGTTTGGTACATGGTTTAACAATAATATTTGATATTATTCTTGATGAAATATGTGATTTACAAAGATCTATGTAGCTTTTCTTCATTTTTTATATCTGACTAAATAATAGTTTTTTAATTAAATATTGATTAACATTACTGACATAAATTTTAAAATTTTCTCTCAAAAGGTAAAAGCAATGAAAAATACTCCACATGACTGTACCAAGTATTCTCTAAAATTAATTTGGAGTTTTTTTATTGAACATTTGTTAGCCAGAATTCAGTTATTTCAGTTTGTTTTGCCAGAATCTTAAATATACTGAAGTGTGTTTTATTGTTCTATGCTATTGCCTACATTTTCGAATCGAGCACCATTATTCTTGTTGTCGTTATGAACTGTTAGTACAAGTGCAGTTCGTAGGTGTTTGTACACGTGTGTGTAAATAGAATCTGACTCCAGTGCAACTCTTGGAAAGTTAGTTAACTCTTGGATTAGAAGTTGTGCGCATAATTCGTATTCAATTTTAATGTTGATATCAAAGTTTGTATTTATTAGATAATATAGAAGGAATTAGTATTTTNTTGTGCAACATTTATCATCTGGCAACTACGTTCTCTCCATTACCTCTGATTAGAGCTTTAAATTAATTAATTTTTACACTTAAGCCTCATTCTGCATAATTTAAGAAAAGAAACTGACTTCACAAAACATGAGGACACATCCATCAAGTGTTTACTACTTGCCAACTCTTTGTAAATCCATTCAGTTTTATTCAAAATGGTGTGAAGTAAAGTATTGTATATAATCTTAATATATCAAAGTCAATTCACAATTTTAGATCAATTCTTTATTACAAAACTTAATCTAGGAACATATTTAAAATACAAGACGTTTTTCTTAATAATTTAAAACTTATATACTGTATATGTAAATTGTAGCTATTAATTTTTTGTAAATACAAACCCACAAATGCTATCATTTAATGTTCTTACTAATTGGGAGAATTCATACTGTCCAACGGAAATGCTTGTAAAACAGTCATTATGATAAAAGAGATACAAATAATGTATTTAGGGAAAAGGTTAATAAAAGTATAAAAGAAGTAAGGCAGTTAGGTACTTAAATTTTCCTGTATAATAATTTTTAATTTACATTTGTGTTCAGGAATTGGACTTCCAACGTTATAGACACTACATTTTTTAGCTGTGGTTTGTTTTAGTGTGTGTGTATTAAAGTATTGAATATTGAAATTCCTTCTCAGTTAATGTTTGCGCTTAAAAAGTTTTAACAAAATGATATATTTCAAAATGCACTACAGCTGTGCAGCAGTTTGTTTTTGTTTTATTAGGTTGCTAACATCAGTATTTAAAACATGTTGTTTTCCATATAACTCATTACGTTTACAATTATTTTTTTTATTATCGAATGAAACTTGCTAAAAATATTCGGAGACGATCTCTTAATATTAAACAATATGTGAGAATGTTCATAAAAACTCGAATAGGACTATTCAATAGTTAATAAATTGTGATAATCTTCAATTATTTTTGTATTATATTTTTAATGGATTCCGGTGATTTTTATTTGTTTCAACTTGGTTTACATGTTTGATTTTTAATATGTCTGTGTTTATAACGTTTTATTAACGTCTAAAATATCAGTCATTTTTCGATCCAAATGTAAACATTGTCCAATGTGTATTAATGTTCAGAACATAAATAGAGTATGAAATAGTTTCAAATGATTACACACTCTGAAGGCCCGGCTCAGCTTGTTGCAAGTTATAAAATATTTAATGTTGTGATATTTACCAAAGCATATGTTACCTTGAACACGAGATACTTTTATGGATGTATACAAAGACGTATATTTTACATACTTAAGATGACACACCAGATTAAGATATTGGTGAGTGAAAGAAAACAACTCCCTGTCTTTACATAACGCTCCCGTTTTCACGTTTTGTGACTATAGTTAACTTAGGTGAGGACAAATACCCATATGATGGGTTAATTTGGCATTCGGTCATAAAAATGATAAAATAAGAGTTAAAATTGATTTAAAAACACAATTTTTCGAGAGGCACAGGCCTCTCTTCGTCATTTGCATTAAAAAATATATATTCATAGGATATTTATAAAGCAAAGTGTGTATAAGTAATTTTGTAACCATGATGACCGGAGCTTTAATTTTTAATATTTTTTCTATGACTACTATAGCAGGTTGTAATAGGTTTTTGGGATGAAGGAAATTTCTTCTTGTCTGTTCGTGTGGGTTTTGCTTTTGAAGATTTCAACTTCTTCTTTAAATAGTCTCTTTGATGTATTGGGCTCGTGTTGAAGAATTTGGGGCTGGGTCCAGANGATGTTATAATGATTATTGTTAATTACATGTTAGGTGAGGGCGCTGTTTTCTGGTTTATATTATTTAATGGCGTACTTGTGTTGTTAGAGTATCTTTTTTAACAATTGTGAAGTTTGTCCTATGTAGGATTGATTGCAGGTCTGGGTTATGCAGTCGATCTTGTATATAACATTGCTGCAATTGAGTAAAGGGATCGTGGATTTCAATTTGGAGAGATGGTTCTTGATTTGGTTGATGGGATGGTATACTACTCTGATTTTTTGTTGAACATGTTCAGACAACTTTTTGATATAGGGAAGGGAAAAAGTAGCGATGATGTTAGTGTCTCTTTTTCGGTCGGTTGGAGGCTTTTTTTGTCTGTTTTCATATTTTGGCTATAGCGTGGTCACGAAAATGGTTGGCCTTGAAGATTTCTTCTGCAATTTTCATTTTATTTAAGCCCGAACGCCAAATAATCCCATCATATGAATTAAAAAACGGTTAATAATAGTCAACTTAGTGAGGACAAATATGTTGGCTCTGAATTGCGCCATTAATCCAATAGACAGAAAAACATATTTTGAAGAGAAAGTTTGTAATTCAACTTTATGTATTACAAAGCTTATTCTCGTACAGTACATGCTTCGTAACGTTATAGTTGTGACATTGTTAGGAAGTNATCTTCAAATTTAAAACTTCCATTTGTTTTCTGTTACTTACTAAACAACANAAAACCTTAAANGTTTANNAATATCTTCTTCTTTATACTCAACTTAAGTTGTGGTGACTTCTTCCGGCACGTTTTCTTAGTCTATACCCTTAGTAATAACTAAACATAAATCAATTAATTCTCAACACATATAGTTTATGAGGTCTTAATGTCACTAGGAAATGTCAGCCTTCTGGTGGGGTTTCCTTGTCTGTATCTTTCTTTTCTTCGTTTATCTAGTAAGTGATAGTACAGCGTATTACTGTTATTAGATTAACGTATCCGCTTTTTCCATCTCCTTCACTCTTCAGAGTGTGTCTCGCCAACAGTCGCCAATTTCAAAAGGTCCCACGTATTTAGGTGCGAATTTTCCCACTATCCTCAATCCTTGTCAGAAATAATATTGGTCATCCGGACAACCTGTTCTCCTTAAGTGTGATTCGTGAAGGTGCTTATCAAAATATTCTTCTTGTCTCCCTTGACATATAATCTTATTCTGTAAAATCAGTTCAAAGTTATCTGGATGGTCATGTTCAGCCGATGTTTTTTTTTCTTCTGTAGCGTACAATGGATGTATTCTAGTGAAGAAGGTCCAGTATCGATGGATGCTTTGATTGATGTTATATGATCAACGGTATTATGCAAGACATGTACTTTATGTGTTTTCTAGTACTGGTATTTCCACATAAAATATGGTACCCTTTTGTGCTGCGTGATGATGATTTTCAATCAAATCAACTTTTCTTACAATAAACTCCTTCCGTGGTGGATTAATGAGTAGTTTGTAGGTTTACACAGAGCTCGTGGTACATCCTGTGACTCTAACTTCTTTAGAGGTTATGCAACCGGCATCACATTCTCAATAAGTTAGGTTATTAACTTTTCGGGAATCTTCCCTAGTGATTTACATTCTATTGTGCATTTAATCTAACAATTTTCACTTTTTTCATAATATGTTAACCTGCCACTGCCATATTCAATTTTGTTACTGCATTCAAGTTTTAGTTGATGCCAGTTTTTCCTCCCAATAGATTACACTCTGGCAAATATAATAGGGCATCGTGTCTTTAAATAATTGTAGCCCTAATTTGAGCACATTAGTATTTAACTGTTAAACACGTTTGAATTAATAGAGAACTTGTAGGATTAATTTGTCTTAATAATTTATTTAACCACAAATATACTGTGTTAAACGTTGTGCTGCAAAACTTTAACTCATTCAGCGTTATTTCTTTTAGATTGATTAGTGAGTTCCTAGCTAGGTCAACACCACTATCATATGACACGTTGATTCTTTTTCCTTGAAAGTTAACTTGAAAAATACTAGCATTATTTGTATTTACTTATTGATCAGCTTTATCTGTATGATTCTTGTCAGTCTTACATTTTAATTGCAGGCTCTTTTTCAAAGAGGTCAAATCGGACCTCGTCACGATGTGCTTTTCTATTTTTTTTTACTCGTTTATGTTAGTAGCGTTTAACTCTCTGCTTGGTATGAACATATCATTTTTATGTCAANTATTGTTTGTAGGAAACATTCTATTTTCAAATACCCATCATCCATTTTTATGTTGATTATAAAACAGTTTTCTGTGAATATATTTCTTAGCCTGAAGCAATTCTTTTCGTGAATTGTTTCCTAAATTTTATTATTGTCTGTCATGNCAATGTTCATTTTCTTAACACCTGTTGTGTACAGATTGAGGTTTTGAACTTCTATCCAGACTAAAAGTTCAGTAATGGTAATTTTGGTTAANGTTATAGAAGCGAGGCGAGTATCTACGGTACTTACATTGCTNATCGATTCGTGATTCTCTTCGGTTCTGGTTAACCATCCATTTCTTAGGTTTTAACAGTTAATACATGAATTTCTACTACCCGATATATTTGCACAGTGATACCTCTTCATCATTGTATTTTGATATAATTTTTCCAAACTGTGGACTGGATTCGGTTTGATATCTGTTACTTGATCACTTGAACTGCCCGGTTTGGAGGTATGATTTCGTGGATATTCTGCTTTATTTAGACTTGTCTCTCCTGATGATTTTTTAAAACTATTTCTTTGTTCGTTCAGGAAGTGATTCTACTCTGGATTCGTCGCCACCCTTTAACTAGCGATTCCTTTTTATTACACACGTATTTAAAATGCTGCTTGGGTTGTGATGCGACATTATTACATTAACACGTTTTTTTAGTTGACTCTCTCGTACGTAGTGTCTTCGTTTTTTGTTAAATGTTACATTAATCTGAAGTTATCGGNGATGTCTTATTTTGATCTGATTGTAATGATTTCTACTCTGCTAGACTATTATGTGCCTTCATCAACAGGTGATCCACTGAATCATAAGAATTGTAGTTCAGTCCTCACTTGAACTGTTAAATCTACAATACATATTNCTTTTTTTGCTCATGGTTTGTACGATTTGTTGAATACAGCTTTACCGGTTTTGATAAATAACGAAAATATCTTGACTTGGAAATGTTGCATCGAACAACTCATGTCTAATATTTATTTTACTGGCTTACTCTAAAAAACATCCTTCATTTTGTTCGAAATCAGTGTACATTTGTGGTCTTTGTTTTTTGTGATACCTGAAACATACTCGATTCTTTTTATGTTATGATTTCATCTCTCATCGTATCGAACGATGATCCTGAGTTAACTTTCAAAAACCGTTGTAGCTGTTTTGGCTCTGGAAGTAAATTGAGTTTCTTTAATGCCCGTTCGCACCAACGTTAGTTAAATAATTAAACTTGGTTTAGCAGTCAGTAACTAGAGTTTAGTTGAGAAATGTGTTGCACCAACGTCATTTTGGGGTTAACTAGAGTTTAAAGTTAAACCTTCAACAATGGGCGCTTAACTTTCCTTAACTGAGTTTATCGGATCTAAAGATGGCGGACGAAGATTCATCAGGTGAAATCAAACATTGGAGCTAATAGGCAAGAGAAAATTTTTCCAGCACCCGCTAGACATGAAAACCTGGGACCAATGGTAGCACGTACAACTCTAACAAAACACAGCTCCAATTCCGTAGCCGCTCGTAAGTCTGTGATAGATTATGGTTTCCGCAAGCACAGCTCAGATGTAAGGTCATTACTTGATGATCTGGTTGGGATGTGACCTTGCATTACAAGTTATCTTACTTAGCTTACAAAGTGCTTTTCGGCTTTCAAACTTACGTACAAAGACTTGTTTAAGTTTCAAGAAGGCTACTTACATGTTGAAATCCTCTGGAATGTATTTCAAATGTCTGATTTTGGTCTTTTTAGTCGGGCACAACCA
>KZ880623.1:1451-11980 GCA_003456935.1 Machilis hrabei
AACTTCTTGAAGTAACGCAAGAAATTACAAGTTTCTTCTAAAAAGTCCCACTGTTTGTCAGAAATACGCAAGTGTGAAACTGTAGCATTCGTATCACAAAAATTATTTAAGGCCGTTTTTATTTTTATTCCACACTTAACCATGTCAAAAGACGAGTTCCAGCGTGTTGCAACATCAAGTACTGGTGTTTGAAATTGAGTATTTGTTAATTCACATCACATCTTCAGCTTTCTTTGAAGCTTTTCAGAAAGCTTGATCTCTCTTTTTGGAAAACGGGGATTTCCCGGCTCGTGTTTTTTCCCATTCCACACGTAAATGCGAGATTGCGAGAAAGCGATAATCTCGCAAAGCGAGACGAGATCTGTACGAAATATCGTCTTGCGAGAGCGAGATTGTAATTATTATCGTATCGCATTATGCGATACGAGACGATATTTCGTTAAATATCGCGATAAATAGATATCGTCCATCACTAATAAAATTACAGACAAGGAAAGAGTGGATGAAAACATGCAAAAGAAAAATAGCTGAACTGTGGAACCAGGAATGGCAAAGAGGAGAAACAGGCCATCACTATAGAACAGTACCAATACGAGCACCGCTCAAGACAGACTACGGGGAGACTCAAACTAACGGATTCCCCGAACTGCCAAACATGTGACAGAACAGAAACGATAACACATTACCTATTACACTGTAATAAATACAAGGAAGAAAGGAAGACACTACAACAACAAGTGCAAGGAAAAGGACTACAGTGGAATATAGACACACTACTAAATGTGGAAACTATAGTACAGGATTTGGCCAGATATATACAGGACAGCAAACGCTTCACCAAGAAACAATTATAAGACAAGAGAAACCAGATAAATAACAACCCGAAGAAAAAACGTTTTTAACCGATCAGAAGTGTGCGCACGAGCTAGTACTCAAAAGCACAATAAAAGGGGAGAGAGAGAGAGAGTTGGTACTCTGTCGGTGCATTAGAAAATCTTCTGATACACACGTCCGCTAGATGATTAACTGACGAAATAGTTACTGATTAACAATTACTGAGACCGTAAACCCACTTTTCAGTGTTGTTCGCGATAGCAAATAACCCTTTTGCACCTTTCCCTCTAAACTACAAATCCTCAAATTACTCTGTTACTTAAAAAAAAATTACTAGATTTATCTAAACATAGCTAAATCTTCATTAAATACTACTCAATTAATGACGAAACAGTCCACACTCTTTACACTGCAGCACTGCAAGCCACACTTTGAAACGCGTAACTAAGGACTTCACTCCTTAACAACCTTAGTAATCAAATGCAAAGAATCCAACATTGGAAAGTTAATAAAGAGATTATGCTGGAGTCACAGAAAACATAACTCTTTCCCTCTTTCAAGGAAATTACACTCATTTACAACACCTAAGAGACTTATACTACATTTAAACTAAGAAAATATACAAAATAAAATATAACACTTACTAAAATTATATTAAACCGAAATCTCGTGTTACAAATCGGCTGAACAACAACAAACATGGTGGAAAGTGAAAAACATGGCCCTTGTAAAGAGCGGAGGCATGCTGAAAGACAGTGCACACGGTTTTCATAGGAATGAAAATCCAAAATGGCGGAAATTTTAAAATTGAAGTAGAGAATCAGATGTTTTGGGCCAAAATAAAATTTTTTTGCAATATGACTTTTTCCCGCACAACGTAAAGTTTGGAAGATATTGTAATGTCATGTGACATACCAAGCTGAACAACTTTTTTTATTTCACATTTTCTCTATCTCTTCTGCATCATTGTCGACGTGCCGTAAACAATCTTCTGCATAATGGTTAGAATTAGCGTCAGTCAGTCACTCACGGTGAAAGAGTGCACACGGTTTCCATAACAACGAAAATCCAAAATGGCGGAAACTTTAAAATTGAAGTAGTGATTCAGATGTTTTGGGCCAAATAAAAATTTTTTGTAATATGACTTTTTCCCACACAATGCACTGTTTCGAAGATATTGTGATGTCACGGGACAAAAAAAATTGTGGATTATCTTTTTTTTTCTAAGATTCATATCAAGCTGAACAAATTTTGTATTTAAAATTTTTCTCTAGCTCTTCTGTATCATGGCTAGAATTAGCACCAGTCAGTCAGTCAGTCACTCACTTACAATCAGCTATACACGAGTATATTAGATTATATGTTAATTGCATTCCCCGACCCAGCAACTTCTACAGTGGACTCATCCAATATGCCGATGATGTAGTTGTGTGGCACTGTAACACGAGCTCAGTAACTGCGAATGCGTCTATGCAGAATAGTATAAACAAGATAGAAGATTGGTGTATCAAATGGATAATTGTTATAAACCCTTTGAAGACGCAATTGATTTGTTTTAACGAAAAAGTGGACAGGGAAAATGTGTACGTGAAAATAAAGAACTCAAGGATTGAATTGAAGAAAACTGCTAAAATATCTCAGTTTGACGCTACATAACAGACTAACTTTTGTAGCGCATTTTAAGGGGTTGAAGCAAAGATTCAGTCAAAGGCTTTTTCTGATTAAGACGTCAAAGGTAAATGGAGTGTTGGTATTAAGATTTTAAATGCAGTATATAAGTCAATGATTCGAAGTAACTTGTTGTACGGAGTGCATGTTTGGTATATAAGAAGAGAATCAGCTTTGAATATATGGAAACCACTAGAAAGAAAGGTTACAAGAATAATAAACTATTTGCGATATGACTATCCCAGTAAAGTACTTGAGAGATATAAAATTGTGCCTAATTTGAGTGACCAATTTGATAAGATTTTTAAAAGGTTCAGTGTCAGAAGTGTGGATAACGAAATATGGAGCGATTGGACGGTCTCAAGAGAAAATATAATATCGGACGTACAGAATAATATAACCAGAAGAATAAACACTCCTCTACATGAAATATTGAAAAATAACATCTAAAGTGGAACTGTGTAATTTTGTAAGATTTTATCTATGCTATATTTTATGTGTGTAACTGAAATTCTTTTAAATGTTCTTGGTATTTATACTTAAGGACTATCCTTTTGGAGAATTTTTTCACATTTTTACTCTGTGATTTTGAAGTGTTACTCAATCAAATGTTATTAATTACTTTCTATTATAATATTAGAGTTACATCCCTGTTTTGGGAGTTTTTTGAATTGAATTGATTGAATAGAATTTTACTGGTTTGAATAGTTTTCCATTTGAGCACGAGAACAAAAGCCTGATAAAATGATACTTATGTTTTGCTTTATATTCCTTATTTAATGTTAATTACTGAAGAAGTATATTTTTTACTTTTGAACAATTTTTTTAAAGTATTTAAAACATGTTTATTTATATATATTACAAAAACAAATTTTGTAGTTTCTAATGTAATATTCATTGTATTGAAACTGTAATATATATGTATATAACATTTACTTCTTGTGTGGTGGACTCTGTGTTAAAAGTTCATAAATTATGTTATATGTATAAATATTGTAATCAAATTAGAAATAAATGAGCTGATGGGAGTGATGGGGTTGGTGATACCCTGGTTTGAATAGTTTTCCATTTGAGCACGAGAACAAAAGCCTGATAAAATGATACTTATGTTTTGCTTTATATTCCTTATTTAATGTTAATTACTGAAGAAGTATATTTTTTACTTTTGAACAATTTTTTTAAAGTATTTAAAACATGTTTATTTATATATATTACAAAAACAAATTTTGTAGTTTCTAATGTAATATTCATTGTATTGAAACTGTAATATATATGTATATAACATTTACTTCTTGTGTGGTGGACTCTGTGTTAAAAGTTCATAAATTATGTTATATGTATAAATATTGTAATCAAATTAGAAATAAATGAGCTGATGGGAGTGATGGGGTTGGTGATACCTTTGCTTGCGGTGTGCTTGGCGGTTTCATTTTGGACGGGAGTTTTGAACTGTTGAACATGACTGGTTTGTGAGTCGTCGTCTTGTCTGTTAGTGAGCGAGAGAACTATATAGTAGAAAGAAAGTACGATGACATTTAAGGATGATGACAATGACAGTGAATGAGTGCGAGAGATGCGATCAGATTTGCTGCAAATGTGTCTTATGCCGCAAGTTTTTTTTTTATTATCGTGGAGTGACTGTCACAATTGAACGTTACTAGGAAAACAGTTCTGAAGACAAGTGAACATCTTAATAGTACCTGTGCGTATACTAACTGTCTCCAGTAATTATTTGAAGTAATTTATAAACACGAGATGGTGGACTTTAATCTAACAATAAATAATGGAAATTATATTTTTCCATAATTACGTAAAAGCATCTGGCTGGGTGGCGTGTTTTGGACTTCTACAACAACGGACTGAAGAGGCATTTAAATGCCTAATGCAGTAAAACGGACCTGTAATGGTCTGTTTATCACCTTTGCCGTTCTTCCGTAATTAGTGTAGTCCACGCAGGCAGTTTGTGCATATTCGTTACTTTCTACTGATTCCTAGTTCATCATACTTCGAGAGCGTGTGTCATTGGTTGGTTTACTTTCGCTTTTGCCTATAAAAGCAAGGTTTTCTTATTCTTCTGTAATTACTGTAGTTTCATAATCTCAGCAGGCAGTTTGTGAGTATTCGTTACTTTACCGATAGTAACTCATTGTACTTGAGAGTGTTTAGTTGTCTCTTGTGTAGCAGGTAAAGTGATTTCTAATACATTCACTGTTCACGTTATTGCTCTTCAAATAGTAATTACATAAATTCTGAGTCACAAGGTCTACTCTTTCCCTGCAAAGGAAGGGTATTCACGCGATATAGCAAGTACGTTCTTGAGGTAGGCGGTAGAGAGGTCTGTGACTGAGTAATAGGTGTTCAACAGCCTTTTCAAGCGTGTTGACTGTTGGTGTTGTCTGTTACAAAACAACACACAAATTGTGTCGAACCTCTTTTGAGCGTTCAAATAGACAATATTTAGATATAAGCAATTAGGATTAAGAATTTGTTTAAGTTGATTTATTAAATTAGGATATAAGTTTATTTTTGTATTGTGTGATTTAGTGTTTTTAAATTAATATATGTTGTATAGTTTTCTCTTAATTTTAGCCTAATATAGTGTGTGCCTTTTGTTTCTGTGTGTATTTAATATAACTGGTATATAATTATGTCACATTCAGGTAAGAAAGGTGTTCCTACGATTAAGGAAATCTTTGCAGTTTGTGAAGATATCCGTCAAAAAAACAAGGATATAAATACTCGTCTGCATGCCTTTGAGGAGACCGTGGAGAAGATGAAGACCCAGAGAGATGACAGAAAATCAGTCCGAAATGAAGAAACGCCAGTAGAAGAACAACCAGTTGTAAGTGAATATTCCAAAGAGATAGGAGCATAAGAAGATTCAGATAGAGAGGAGCATCTCAGGATGTAACTACAAGCGAGAGTCAGGTTGAAGAGTCACCAGTACCAGAAAATCCAGCAGTCAGTAAGAAGAGGACTTTAATTATTGGATGTTCCAATGTAAGACGTCTAATCAGGCCAGTTATCACCAGAGCCAGCTTTCACATTGATTCATTTAAGCTTCAATCGATCTCTGGAGGCAAGATAAGGGATGTCATCTCAGCATTGCCAAATGCTTTACAAAGCATTGATGGAGATGTCGAAGTAGTAGCACATATTGGTGTTATCGACGCCTGCTCCAGAGCATCAGAAGAAATCATGTCTGTCTTTGGCCATCTCTCTGAAACTGTTTCAGATAATCAGCAGAAGATGGGAAAACGTATAGGATTGGCATTTTCGACGGTAATACCACGTACTGATCCAGGCATACTAATATTCAATCGGATTCAAGGAATACATGAACGGATTGAGAAAATGTGCCAAGACCAGGGAAGAGAATTCATCGATCTGTGGCAGGAGTGGGATCTTTGCGATCGTCTGCTGGATAGGTCAGGGGTTCACTACACCTATGAGGCTGCAGCTAAGGTAAGCACTAAGTCGGTGAGTAGTTTTTGTAGAATTTGTCAGAGTCATGTAAATTAAAGAGTGATGTTACATTATCATCAACGATGGAGGTCAATGATGACTTAAGAGATGTTATAATAGTAACAGTAAATTGCAAGAGTATGTGTAACAAAAAGGTAAATATGTGTGTTTATTAGAGGAAACGGATGCCGACTTTACGTTAGGTACATAATCATGATTGCCAAAGGATATATCATCTTGTGAACTATTTCAGCCAGGTTATCATATTTGGCATATAGGTGGAGGTGTATTTATACTCACTAAGGATAAACTTATTGCTACTCGAGAAGATAGGTATGAAACTGATTGCGAGATTGTTTGGTGTTCCGTAACTTTAGCTAATGGAGAAAAAGTGTATTTAGCATCCTTTTATAGACCTCCTCAATCAGATTCAACAGTATTGGAGAAGTTTAAATGCTCAGGTGATCAAGTTTTCATTCAGAGTAAAGACACTGTAGTATTCATAGAGGGTGACTTAAATCTCCCAGACATAGACTGGGATCATTCAGTTGTAAAGCCAGGGTGCAGTGTAACACAATCGGCACAGTGTATACTAAACATAATACAAATTTATGCGATGTACCAGATAGTTCAGTTACCAACGTGAGGTAAAACAATTCTGGATTTTATTTTGATAAGCACTTCACGAAAGGGTGAAACCTGTAACGCAAAAGCACCGTGAGTGCCAGAAGAAAACATAGAATTACGAAGTAAGCAAGTATTTATAAACTTTAGTTTTGAAGATTGTATGTATCAGGAAAAACAGTTGATGATAGTGTGTTCCAGAGTTTGGAAATCTCGAGGGAAAAAAAGTAGAATTGTAAAAGGCCGTTTTCTGGGTAAAACGCTTGACCGTGTTAGAATGACACGTGACACTTTGCCTAATGGTACGAACATATGCTGCAACATGAGGAATTAAAGATGCAAGCTCAGCAGAGTAGTGAACATGAAAATAAAGGTAAAATAAACAAAGGTCCGCGACTGCACGACAGTAAGAGAGAGGGTGTAAAGAACCAGTGAGGGACGGGTCATCAATTAAACGAAATGTTCGGCTTTGAAATGATTCGAGAAGATTGAGATGGGTTTTAGGGGCACCATCCCATACGTGTGAACAATATTCCAAAGTAGGACAAACTTGAGCCTTGTAAAGAGTCCAGATTTGCTACGCGATAAAGTACTTCCTGGTTCGGAAAAGAAATCCTAACTTTCTGGAAGCAGCTTTGGCTATAGCATGCCAGGAAAGATCGGAGGAGAGAGTAATGCCTAATATAGAGAGCGAATCGTTGTTGGAGATTTAGTTGTTTGAAAAAATGAAGTTCGGAGCATTCTGGTTAACTTTTTTAGTGAGAAGACAAGACTGGGTTTTGCTGGAGTTGTAGTTCACCAGATTCTCTGAGCCCCATTGAAGAATTTTTTGAAGAGCTGTGTTCATACATTAAGATAGAGTGGAGCGTGACGATTGGAAAGGGTTACATTGGAAAGAAAGATTGGAGTGTAAAGAACTATCTTCCGCAAAGCTGTGAATGGGATTTGTAGTAATGGAGAGGAGGTCATTAATGTGTAGGTAAAAAAGAGTAGGAGACAGAACTGAACCTTGAATAACACCAGCATTTATTGGAAAGGCATTGGGCAGCGCACCATCAACTGCTACTCGGATAGATCTGTTTCTGAGGAAGCTTGAGATCCACTGACATAATTGAGGTGGTAGACCATAGGAAGGAAGCTTATGAAGAGACACTGAAGCCAAACTCTATGAAAGGCTTTTGAGATGTCCAAAGCTACAGCTCAAGCCTCTCCAAACTTTTCAAGTGATTGGCTCCACACATGTGAGACATAAGAAAGAAGATCTCCAGTGGAACGACCCTCTCGAAAACCATATTGATGATCGCTAATTAATTTCCTGGACTCTAGGTAAGGTAAAAGTTGGGCTTTTCCATGACCTTCGATAGAACAGATACTGGAGCTATTGGGTAGTAATTTGAAGGTAGAGATTTGTTAACTTTTTTAGGGATAGTCTGTATACGTGCAAGCTTCCAGCAGTTAGAAAAGATGCCAGACTTAAAAGATGTTGAAAAGAGATTGTAAAGTTCAAGAGTTAGTTATGGTGCACATTTTTTAAGTACAATTGCAGCTAATGCCGTCAGGACCATATGCCTTGTTGGTATCTAGGGATTGAAGAATACATCTGATGATTTTTTGGTTAAAAACTACAGGAGGCATAATATGGTCTAAGGGAGGGAGTGTAGGAGGAATTTTACCTTGAGAATCGAGTGTGGAATTAGAAGAGAACATAAGAGCAAATCCGTCCGCTTTTTCCATAGAGGAAAAGCAAGCGATCCGTCATTTGATGAGAGAGGTGGAAAGGAAGCGGTACTAAAATTTCGACCAATTGCTTTGGCCATTAACCAGAAAGAGCGGCTTCCATTCGGGCAAGATGAAAGCTTGTTATTTATGGACTTCTTGAAAACGTTCTTAGCCTTGTCGGTGGTAGACCTCCATAAGTTACGGGATTCAACATAGACATTGCGAGTGGTAGCATTGGGTAACTTAAGCAATTTGTAGTACGCGGATTTTTTGTGATACTGCAGCAGTGCACTGTTTGTTGAACCATGGGTTAGAACCAGATTTAGAGATTATGGTGGAATGAGGATTAAATGTGTCCATGCCAAGAAGGAATACATTCGTAACTTATTATACACGTTGCATATCAGCGCCTGCGGCCTATGTTGATCAACCTATTCGTTACAAACTACTTTACTTGGCGGAGTATACCCTACTGGGCAAAAAGGCACTTTTGCTTTAGTGAAAAAGTTCGTCTGTTCACCACACAGAGGCCTCCCACGGCACAACTAAAAAGGGGGAGCTGTATGGAATACACTTAAGACTGGATGAGCGTGTTAAAAACCGGGTCAAAGGATACAAACTGAGTCGCTGGCGCCAAACCGTGTACACGAAGTTCAATCAAAGGAGCCGATCCCGCCTTCTGATTGGTTGAACAGCCAAGTATGAAACATCGTGATGTCAGCACTCAACTGCAAAATACACATGCCATGTATTTCGTAAAATTTGTTATTACTCATTCAACATGATGGAAAGTGATGTGGACATAGGCGACTTATTTTCAACAGTTCTCCACTCACAAAGAACAGATGAAAGTAAGATATTTACCAATGCTGCATTGGGAACGAAGAAGATGCCATTTCATGGCTAAAATTGTATCAAGAAATAACGAAAACTGGTTGGATTCTCTTAAGTTCCAATACTGATACCAAACAGTAAGTAACATGTTTCATAAAACGTAGATGTCTTCATTTAGTAGCTACAAGTTAATACAATTTATCTTTCAATAAACTTTTGCTGCTATTAGTAGTAGTTACTTAATATAATTAAATAAATGTAAGTAAAGGCTGACAGGGCGTAACCTACATAGTGCAGTAAACACTATTTAAGCTAAGGCAATGAATTTAAATGGGGCCAGTCATCAAATGACACAAGTCCAACTTTTTCGCAATTATTGCTTACCTACAGCTTTTTTGTATGTTTTAAAATGACGAACTATGCATCCTAGTGAAGGCCTAGCCTTTGTTTATATGAGACACATCCTAATCAGACGCCAAGTTATTTGTAAACACCGAATCTAAGTACACTTGAGTAATTTGTGTAGATAAGTACTTACCTAGTTCAACTACTGTTATGTCTAGAGACACCTTATTACAGGTAGTCATATATACATACTTCTACACTATATCTACCAACCTACAGTACCCCTACAAAACATCTACCCTACACCAACAAACGTAACCCAACACAACATCAATTGTACCTCTACCTACACGTAAAATGACCTAGGCGCAATCCAAATTCGACACGATACCAACCAATCTATAGTGTATACTTCACCTACAATTGTAACCCAACACAACATCCAACCCACCTCTATCTACACTTGAAATTACCTATCTAGTATCGGTAGGACGTTAAGTACCACATATCTACCTACACCGACTCTCCTCTAAACAACTATCCTACCCTTTAACACAACGTCTACCTAATCTTACCTATAATTAAACTGAATACTACTAGTTGTACTATTCCAGTACATACTGAACCACTTATATTGTCAGTTTGCTAACCAGTTGGCAGGGTAACTTAATAGGTCAAATGCACCAACGTAAGACTCAGCGTAGGCTAAGCTGAGCATGTGACAATTAATAGTAGGCCTACACTGAAACACTTTAATGGTAAGTAAGATATTCGATTGGCAGGGTAACTTATTGAGTATATGTTGAAAAAATTGCCGCATTCACTACTTAGCAAGCGACATACCCACCTCAATACATTCACATAAGTTTAGAAATGCAATTCAACTTTAACGCAAATCAAGAATACACGCTGTTCGTTCGCTTGTTTGTTGAAAAGGAAGAACTACCAAGTTTGGTTGACCTACTGTAGTACTATCTCAATACCCTATTTGAAGTATAGACTTACAATGCAAAGTTTTCAGTGGTTAATCGCCAAAATGT
>KZ880625.1:7685-20462 GCA_003456935.1 Machilis hrabei
CCTCAAGAGAGAGTCTGCCAGCAAGTGACGTCACCCTTGGCTTCACTTTTGCAGTATTGAGCAGGCTATCCAGTTCCTTCTATATATCTCTGGGTGACATACATTTGATCAGCGGAAACTCTTTGTCAGCCGCAAAGGGTGGATGCCGCACTAGGGTTGCAACCGATGTTGTCAGATTGCACTTTTATCGAAATAAGATTTCCTACCTCAGAGTTCATTAACAGCGATTGCAGAATTCATCTTTGAATATATATAACTGTCGTTAGTGAACTTTTGGTGCCATGACCTAATTTTAGGGCAGGAACCGATCGTTCTGGGAGTTTGGAACCAATAAACGAACGCAACAATGTTGGCGGCTGGATCTCCGTAATCGGACAGTTAGCTGATAGGTTTCGGCTGGTCGAATTTGAGCAGCCAGAGCACCAATGGCCATTTGCTTATGGAGAGCTGGTTCGTGTCTCGTAGAGTTAATAACTACAAATTATATATGCCAAATTCATTTATAATTGATTTATTACATATTCATATTACATACATATATAAAACATTTTCTAACTTGNTTTTTTCTTTGGCTGATAACGCCCTTTGTTGAATTCACTTCTTTGCCGGTTGATTGATTATTTTTTTGCTTTTAGTTGCTGATTGAGGTGGACTTGATTTCTNTGCCTGGTCACTATTTGTAGGTGATGACCTTGGACTGATTAACGACACGTTCTCTCGACTTGCAACANCCGATTGTAAATCCGACGCTTGTGGCTTATTTGGAGGTGGTGATTTGGATTTCTTCACCGGTGTCTTCCGTTCCCTGCTGTGAGATGTGGGTAAATACGATGTTGACGCCTTTTGTTGCTCTGGTGACGTTGAATGTGCATTTTTAGACAGCGGTGATTTTTGGTTTACAAACGTTGTCTTGTCGGTTGCATTTACCACTGATGGTTTCGAGCTCATTGGTTCCGGTTTTGTTTGAGATGTAGGTAATAATTTTAGTTTACTTGGTGTCCCTGGCTTTGATTGTGATGTTGAAGCCTGTTTTAACTTAGGAGAAACTGGNCTTCTTTCAGATGTTATTGGTAACATTAGCTTACTTGGTTTCTTTTTAAAAAGCGAGGTTATAGTTTGTCTACTAGTAGAAACCTGTTTTGTTTGAGACATAGATTGATATTTCAGCCTACTGTGCATTGCAGGTTTTATTTCATTCGTCGAGGGCAATTTCAGGTTTGTTTGATATGCTAATGAGTGCTTTGCTTTGCTAATCGAGTCTTCTTTAGTTTTACCAGCAAGATTTGTCTTCGCCTTATCAGTCGATTCCTTTTTCACCTGAAACGACACACCTGATTTTTTATGTTGTCTTTCGTCTTTCTTCTCGTCTGTCGAACCCTTCGAAGCGTCATCTTTTGTTTCACTGATCGATCCTTCTTTAGTTTTACCAGCAAGATTTGTCTTCGCCTTATCAGTCGGTTTATCTTTCAGCTGAAATGATACACCTGCTTTTTGATGTTGTGTTTCGTCTGTCGAATCCTTCAAAGCGTCATCTTTNGTTTCACTGATCAATTTTTCTTTTGCATCTTTGGATGGTTTGGCTGCAGGTACTTCATCTGGAACTTCGACTGTTTTCAGTCTTTCAATAGATTGTCGTAGTCGATCTGGGTAACCACCAGAAAATATCTCCAGCTAGAAAATGAAAAATCAATGCACAAGCTAGTGAGCTGTAGTGTTAACAGCTTAAGTGATTAGGCTATAAATACACTAACGGATACGTATATCAAAGGACATGCAGACAGAAAACGTCAACCAATGAACTCATTTTGACCCCCTTTCTTATAAACGCATCGCTTGGAAACAAAACGGGGTGCTGCCACCTGTACTGAGGAGATGTTTACAAACTAAGGCTGGTGATGGAACAAACGGGCATTAACAGTCATCTCAACATGTAATTATGACGTCCCTTACTTACCAGTGATTCTCGTGGGTTCACCAATGGTCTCCAAACTGTTAGTGATTCTTTGTTTATTTATGTGATTCTTTCGGCTTTTATAATACAAATAAACATAATTTTAACAATTTGCCTGGAAATATTCCAACGCATTCTCATTCACTTGGTTGTTACATATATTCTCTTTGTGAAACAATTGAAGAAGGAAAGTCAAGAAGAAAGACGAAGTAAACATCAACATTCATTATCTACACAAAGAAACGTACAAAAAGTTGGAAGTTCACGGCTTCTAAAATATCTCCTTCTGCATTAGCGCAGTCACCGTTGGTGTCAGCATATTCTACAAACCTCGCTATAGCTCTCCACAGAGTCCAACTATTGCTGTCCATTAGTATTTTTTATAAACCCAGCCTAACGTGTTTGACTGCAGGCAAAGAAAGCCAAGAGAAAAAACAACAGTCATCAACATCGATATTCATTTATTTCATCACCGGCCTGAGTTCGTAACCAGCTCTTCAGATGATAGCACCCATAGTACGAAGAGGGCTAACTTTCCATTTTTGTTGTGAAGCCGCTTCCGCCATTTGTAATGTGGGCAAGAATAGGGTGACAAGACGTGTAAACATGCATGCGTTTATTAATAATGTTCCTTTTGTATTAGTAATAATGATTCGTGTAAAATATTTAACAGAAAATGGATAAAAGTAATTTTTACTTTAAATTAACTTCATATTAAATTATATACACTTAAAATCAAGAGCTTTTAAGTGCAACAATACTGTGAAGAGTTTTTTTTTAAATTAAATATTAGTGCCTTCTAGCAACAGATAAACAAGGTAAGTGATATGGGTGCCATTGAAAAGTATTGCCGGAATTGCCGTTCTTGCCCATATTACAAATGGCGGCCGGTGGCTTCACTTCGACCAATGCGCAGGGTTTTGGGAGTTAGCGATCTAGTTAGGTATAGAAATCTGTGCTTACAATTGTTTCAAAGAGAGTGTATCTAACAGATCGTTTATTTTTGGGGAAGTTGGTTAAATAACAATATATAGAGCCTAAAAAGTGGCAAAGTATTGTATTGGAATTTTACTCCATTCACTTAACTTTTCCACAAAAATGAGTACGACAACTTTACTACCATAAGCTTCTTACTAACATGGATGACCTGAATTGGCTAGTTCGTAATTATCTCCACAGATGGCTACACAAACGCTATTTTATGTGATATGTTTCTAGAAATTGGGGTAATTTTGTTATCGTTGTCCGTTTGCGTCGACGTTCATATACCATCATGTACGTATCCGTTTACGTATTTCATAAACCCGCCTTATGTGTATTTGAACACAATCAGTTGCCTACAGTCCTAAACAGTGTGCTCACCTATCCTTTTCAATACATATACCTTATTTAACATTCTTAACATTTGTTTTCCTATGCTGATATATTTTATATTGGTTACTACCCGTTTAGGCCGTGTTACAAATTTTATCTGGTCGTAGCCCATAACCAGAAAATAATCCTTTGTGCGAAGATTTCTTTGTACAATGTAGAGGATATTTAAGCAAATGTTTGCCATAACAGGAAGACAGTGAAAGCCTATTTGTCAGTCGGCTGTCAGAAGATTATCTGTTATTCACAGAATACATAAGGTTCCTCCTCGCTTCCATTTCTAGCTGAAATTTAAGCGGATTGTCATAACCGTTATGTTTTCTTCTAATAACTTGTTTGAGTCAAAAGGAATCTACCCTTTCTTGAAATAACGGAAATGGTGTGGGTAGAAAAAACAGTACCGCGTGAATTCTATCCGCGTGCAGTTGACCAGTGTTTTCTATGCAGTGATATAATAGTTTTACTAGTTTATATTAGTTTGAGTACAAAAGTACAAATTCGGCTCAACAGTCACTGCTAAATTTCTTTTAAGAATAGGAACGTCAAGAATAGTGAAATTAGCAATGTAGGTAACTGTAAATAGTGAACACAGTGCACGTGTGTTTCAATAGATAATGAGACGAATGAAAACAATGATGAAACCTTGGATTCCCAATAAAAAAAATGTAAAATTATAGATTATTTCCGTGATGGTGGACATCATAATCTTCGCTTATGAATTTAATCGGCTGCTGGTAAGTTTTGCTCCAAATTATTTTAATCATATGGATTTCAGTAATATGTATATGGCACGGTGTTTTATTGATACACATAATTAAGAGGAGACGAGTCAACAACCGCAATTTTTTTTCATAAATACATTTTGCCTATTTAATTTAGACAAAAAGTGTCACTTAAGACCTATTTATATTATATTTACTACTTATATAACACTTGAAAACGAAATATGTAAATAGTGATTGTAAAAATGCTTGGTTAACGATTGTTATTTACAAGTTTTCTTTTCAAGAGTTACATAGCCAATATAAATAGAGATGGGTTTGACTAACACTTTTTTTAAATCTAATAGGATGAATGTAATTATAAAAATCAATAAAAATTGCACTTGGCACTCCAATACCCTCTAAATATGAGTCATGGGTTTCCATAAAAATAATGAATTCTGCTTTCTTATTTATAGAAAAAAATCACATTCAAACTTTTCATGTTAAATAATAAGTTCAATCAGTGAATTTCATGTATTCCAAAGCCAACACTTAAAACACAATATGACACATTTTTTGAAGTATCTAATACCACGCAGTTTCAAAATAGCAGTAATCATTAATCTGTCCACTGATACGTATTTTGTCATGAGAGGAACAGCCAAAATAATAAAAAAAAGATAACTGAATTGTCTGACCAGAGTTCATGTACGGTATTTTCAAAACCATTATCTTGTGTAGGTCATAAAAAATAGATACAAAAAGGAAAAATTTCAAGTCGGACACTTTTTTTTTACTAGCCTTCAAAATAAGGGTGATATTTCATTAGATTAATGATGAATAAAAATTTATTTTGTCACTGTGAATTTACTCCTCTTATAAAAAGTATTTAGAAAAAAATTCCGGGGCAGAAGACTTTCCCGTAACCCCTAATTCCAGATACCCCCTCCACCACGCTTGCACAGTCTACATGTTATACACAGTATTCTTTTGTGCACACCTAAGTTTGCACATTGGAGCCGCCACTGCTCCTAAAGTCGTTTGCTTAGACTTCAGTTCCTGATTACTCAGAATCATAAAAGTTCCATCAAGATAACATCAACGGATTACAGTGAAAATTTATTGGGTTGCCAATATCTGATATTTATTNATACCTTAACTAAATACATTGGGTGGGGTCTTCAAAAGATAACATTGACTTCTGATAAGCAAAAATACACACAAAATCAATATTTTTTTATAGTTTGTAATGCTTATAGAAGAAACCGCCGTATTTGGAATGTTAATAAAACCAGTTGGGTGGATTTAGGCGTTGGCCTTTAGGCACAAGACCACTTGAAGTTTCAAAAAGGCTAGGAGGGAAATTATACTTTGATGAGTACTTGCTTCAAAATTGTTTAAACAGCGGTTTAGTGGATACTTGCCCAAGCAAATATGAGTTTGCATTTTAGCTACGCCGATTATTAAAACATATTATACGCGTATTTCAGTTCTTCTACCAAGCATTTCATGGATGCCTGTGGTTTTATACAAAAGTAGATTTGCTTTTAAACGTCTTAGCTATCATTTTAAACAGATATTAACATTGCAGTTCTAGACAGAGGTACATTTTCATTGCGTTACTGGTCAGGCTACTGGACATTAGTTCAGATCACGACAATGTTATAGTGTCGTAGAATAAGTGGTGGGTAAAAGCCCTATCTCACCCGTTGAAACAAATTTGCCGGTTTTGGATGCCAAATTTGATAACCTCGCGATGTTAGGTACTGTCATATCTGGTGCAGTACATATTTCATCTTAATATCCGATTTTGTNCATATTTCATCATATTCCTTCATGAAATTGTCATATTTCAATGTTCAAATAGCTTTTGCATAAAATAAGGTTAACACTGTATGTAAACACGTACTTTTATGTGACAAAAAAATGGTGATTAAATACGTAATTATGAGGCCAAACTTATTTTTAAAGAACAAACAGCAAGCACCACGCTATTGAAATATGTACAAAAATGGATAATAGATGGCAGCACCTTCCATAGCGAGTTTATCACTTTTAGCATCCACATAGTGACAAAAAATTAATTTGATGTTTGCATACTACTTATTCTAGACTACTATAACAATGTGTACACCTTTCCCCTCATAAGGACATACAATTGCTTTTGTAGAAAAGTATACGTGCAAAACAAATGACATTTGGCAACCTCGATAAATAAGACGGAAAAATGTCCGTTGTCGTCCCATCAGCCGCGTGCTCCAGTGAATGGAACATTTTGAACAGTATCTGCAAGGAATACGTTCGGTTGAGCATCTAGGAGCTGTTCCAAAAACCATAAATGATAGTACTAACTCGGTTGGAACAGCTTCGTAAAAAGAATGGAAATGCTGGAATAATTCCTGAAAAATTCAGACGGGGGGTAATGGATCTGGAACGGTACCAGCAAAATTAAGCTTGAACCGATTTCGAAATTACATCAGTTGGAACCATTTTATCAAAAGTCAAGGACGGAACCACTTAGGGTGGACCAGCATCAATGTCACCAAAACACTTTAAATGGTTTTCATGAAGTCTACTAAATGAAGTCCTTCTAGAATCTATATCCGCAACATGTATTTCAACTATTCATGTTAGCCTTAATTAAATAATACAGCTTAACTTTGATGGGTATACATTTTCAAAATCCTGAAACAAATCTGAATGCAAGTTAAATATACTGTACGTCTTCATGTATAAATACTAAAAAAAGATTATATTTTCAATGCTTTTCCTTGAGTATAACACAAGAACAACTCAAACAACGCTTCATTGTACTTAATCTCTTTTGGTATCTTGTTAGCAAGTTGCTCACTCTCGAATTCCTATCTTAGGGTAACGATAGCTATCGAGTACTACCATCCAACGGAGGCACTACCGAAACGATTTCGACTGCTCCTAATTTCGTGAATGCAGTTATATACCGTATCACGGGATTATACGAGTCACGGAATTACATTACTTTACCGTAAATAGTAGAGAACAGTAATGTAGACAAAGAGTCACTGTGCTTTTACGAGTAAAGTATGTAAGCCCCTAATATAAAATAATTTGAAAAGTAACAACTGACCTGTGTTTTCTTCTTCAAAAATACAAAAGTTGGCATTGTTTCAACGTCGTATTCCATTGCTAGCGCATCACATTCTTCGACATCAACTTTTATAAATATCACGTCTTTCAACTCCTTTTCCATTTTCTGAAACACATAATAATTGTTAATACAGAAATAGTAAATTTTCTTTCTAAAAAGTACTAAATATGGTTTTGTTTAGGCTACCTTGGGAATGAAAGATGGTACTAAAATAGTGATTTTCTTTCTAAAAAGCACTAAATTTAGTACTGTTATTAGATTACTTTGGGGATGGACGTCAATGACAGAAAAAGTACTGATTTAAATTGTCAAACGCGTTTTTACTTTTGATATTGTAGTTTTCAGCGAATTGGGGAAGCCATGAATAATGCCTGCGATCTCGCGAACAATGTGCAAGTTTTTGTTTGCACTTTTAACTGTATTTCGAAACTCGATATCGCTATTTTTCCAAATTTTCGGAACTCGATTTGGACACTTTTCGAAATTATACATTTTTCGTAAGCATCTAAACTCGATATCGATATATCGGTCATTTTTCGATACATATCAAGTGGTCCAGAAATAAATTATGTGCTAGCTTGGCCATTAAATTTTTTATTCTGTAATGACCCTATAGAGTAGGAGTCCTAAACCATCATTACTTTTTTTATTTTTCTCCTCTTGAAAATGACGGACATGTTTGTGTCATGGCCACGACCATTTATTGCTTTCGCAAGTATTTGCGCAAAATTCAATATCTCCGCTCTGGGTTGGGATAGATAGCTGGGACAAATACCATAATTCCAAGCACATTTCAGACATCATTGTTGTCACATTATTGTTTTTCCTAACTCTTTTTTCAAGGCTACAATTTAAGCCTGAAATTTGTTCCTAAAATTTGACAAATACATTTTTGGGGGNCAATTTGACCCTGTGAAGGAGACAAGTGTCAGGACTGTAATTTTTATGGTGGATAACTATGCCATAATAGTGTTTATATAAAAATTTCAGGTGATACTTTTCCCATTTTCTTTCTAAAGGGCAAAGAAAATACGTACTTTTCAATTTTGGGCTATTTTCAACACGTATTATCTCTGGTGGGGAAGCAAGTAAAAATTTTAAATTCATACAACTCAAACCTCTCTATGATACGTTACTTTAAAAAGAAAAATATATTGTGTTTTGCACCTTCAATTTCTGTAAAAAANGCGAAAATCATGTACAGATTACCCTGGGCTCATGAAGAAGTAGTGCTGAGAAGAAATATTTTTTTCTTCTATATTTGAATACAGGAAATTAAACTAAACTATATTTCAGATCAAATTATGATGGTAAAAAAAATATATATTTCTTCTCAAAATTACTTGTTATTCATGAATAGCGCATGGGTAATCCATAACGTTTTTCGCGTTTTTTACAGAAATTGAAGGAATAAATCTGCTCTTCCTGCAATACATAATATTTTTTTCTTTTTAAAGTAACGTATCATAGAGAGGTTTGAGTTGTATGAGTTTCAAATTTTTACTTGCTCCCTCACCAGAGATAGTAAGCGTTGAAAATAGCCCAAAATTGAAAAGTACGTATTTTCTTTGCCCTTTAGAAAGAAAATGGGAAAAGTATCACCTGAAATTTTTATATAAACACTACTATGGCATAGTTATCCACCATAAAAATTACAGTCGTGACACTTGTCCCCTTCACAGGGTAAAATTGTCCCCCAAAAATGTATTTTCAAATTTCAGGCTTAAATTGTTGCCTTGCAAAAAGAGTTAGGAGAAACAATAATATGACAACAATGATGTCTAAAACGTGCTTGGAAATATGGTGTTTGTCCCAGCTTTTTATCCCGATCCAGAGCTGAGATATTGAATTTTGCGCAAACACTTGTGAAAGCAATAAATGGTCGTGGTCATGGCACAAACATGTCCGTCATTTTCAAGAGGGGAAAATAAAAAAATAGTAGTGGTGGTTTTGGACTCTGTATCACAGAAAAAAGTAATTATTTTTGAAACGGTCAAGCAACCAGTCCTGGACCACTTGAGATGGATTGTCCCACATGTATCGAACTACGATACTTGAAATATAATATCGCACATCCCTACTTATGAGCAGGAAGAGAGCATGCTAACCTATTGACTCCGTAATTTTGATCCCTCTATAGTCTTTTCAATAACAAGATAGTTACTAAAAAACTAAGCAAAACTTTACATTTATAATTAGAAGTTCCACGTTTGTCGTATTAGGTGAGGAGAGAGTAAAATGTCAGCGCGTGAGGCAAATTATAGTCAAAATCAACCTTGAAAATCATTTACATTACCCATAAGGTTCAGCACGTAGACTGGCCTACTGCGTAATGGATCGGAAGTTCCCGGGTTGAAACACGGAGATTGAATCATTGCCCTAACTATAAAGATTTAGGGGGAATTCTAACCCTACAAGTCTACCAGTTAAGCACTCCACATTAAGGTAAGCGTCTTCCGGGAGGGACGTTAAAGGAGAGGTGCCTTAGACCACTCTGGAAGACAAAATTCTTACCTCGACTGCCAGTAACTAAGGAGCTGTCAACTTGAACTCTCTATAATGCAATTTATTGATTTTTTCTTTTTACTTCTCATATTGCCAATAGATAAATTACTTAGGAAAAGCCCAGCTCTTAGCCAAGATTTATAATTTCTAATGGAAGGTATGTGTGTAATTGTATTTAACACTGACATACTTTTTGCATAAAATTAAAATAACAGATCATTTAGGAATACCGCTCTTCGAGCTCGTTCGGAACACCATCTTTATTTAGTCACCGTAATCTGTGACCGTAATTTCACTCCATTTTAAACGGAAGTACAGTCAAAGAGCTTCTAATAGCATATATGGCACTTTATTTCACTCCATAGGAAGTGGAAGTACAGTCCAATAGTTTCAAAGAGCTCACAAACAAAAGAACAGCACAAATATGGCGGCGAAGCGCCACGACACTAAAGCAACATACATTGCACCTACCTCTAGTATTGGTGCCATAGTCCTACAAGGGAAACACCACTTGGCAAAAAAGTCAACAACCACAAGTTTATTGCCCGCTTCTGTTAGCTTGTTTGTGAAGTCTATCTGTGAAATAAGAAACGGTCATATTTACTTCAAATTTTAATAATGCCATTTACACGGAGATTCAAAATTGGAACACAATATTTGATGAGGATGGTATTATGAACACATGCCATATTGGTATTACCTTTCTACCCAGCTTCTATTCAGCTGGGTAAAATAAATTGACAATAATCTGACAGTTTTGCTTTACATAGCAAGTGTGTAAAGTCAAAATTTAAAACGTGTAAAAACTCAAATTAGCACTACTCTGTGGAAATCGAGAAATTTTGTATTAACTGCTATGTTCTCTTCACTGTCATGAATCGGACTAACTTAGAAATAAATGCCGCAGTGGGGATGTAAAAGTCTTCTTAAAACTTTAACAACTGAAGTACTCTACTTAATTGTGGTCTGAAAATTGTAAGCCTACACGAGTATTTTTCCCTAGAATTCCAGGATGAGTATATATAGCTTTATTTCAAATGATGATTTTGAGGGATAACAAAGTAATGTTCCCACATATTTTTGATGTTGTTTCGTTTAGTGAAAGAATCAGGAAGGTTGCTACTGGAGGGTTGTTTTGACAATTGCATTTGTAGTTCTAACCTAAATGAGAATTTGAAGGCACATACCCCCCTGTCCACATATTTTCAGAAATGTTCATGAAATGGCCAGACCAATTGATAGGTGGCATTCCATTTGTGCTTTGCAAAACTGCATAGTAAGCGGAACACTAAAGAAATCCTGAACACCTAACTATTAACACCCTCCATGGAGAGCATATTGCAGACCCGAGTTTTATCACTGTGACTGTTGGGACCTCTAGATTCTGGATAGTTTGTAGGATATTCGGACCCCCTCGTCGAAATCGTGTGTAAAATACACTATTAACAGAGAGTTTGTAAAGCTTGTATCTCNTTTTGTGTGAACAAATCTTGGAATTGACTTGCAACCTAAAGAATCTCCTAGCAATACAATGATATTTAATATTTAGTGATTGATCCCTTATATTAACAGAGCAACGGCGCACATGAACCTACTTTTGATAGACAACTTTAGACGAAAAACAACGGTGGTGCAAATGTTCGATTTCAGAGGTTACCGTTAGTCCAGGCTAAATAGCCGATATAGGACTGTTTCTTATAGCCTAATAACAAAAAAGACATACAAAGATTAGTTTGATGCTATTACACAAAAATAAACAGCATCCATTAGATCCAGAACTTCCATGATGAAAATTAATTTACACAGTGTAGTAGATGTAGATAATGGATAACTTTGGACAGAAATAAAAAACTGTAAGTGTAAATACTAGATTTTTAGGTTGATTCGGTTAGGTAAGGTTAGGTTAGGCTAAGGTAAGTCGCGACTTCATCGTGGCTTCTGCGAATGCGCAAACTTGTTCGGTCTAGATCTACCGGAACGTACCTACCACGAGTATTTCGGCCGAACTAACTTCTGCGATCAATATTTGCACTTCAGTTTTTTTTTTCTGTCCAAAGTTGTACATTAAAACGAAGTTACCATGCATGCACCGTCGCTCTGGTACTAACGTATCCTGTATTTGACGCTTCGCGCATGCGCAGAATTGACCATCTCCAGGGAAGTAACACTACGAATAGCATTTCAATTCATCATTACTTCTTGGTCTTCAAGTATGATCAAGGAATGTAGTTCATCTTGAAGAAAACACTTTTTGTTTTCATTTTGTAGAAATGTTGATTATGTTTTTAAATTTGAAATGTATATTTTTAGCATTGTCTTAGCCCCCTTTTTATACGCGGTCTGTCTTTAGCTGAAAGAGCAAAATTGTATTTATTACATGTTTATTTCCATTTCCTAACACTCTCCTATATATCACAGGATTCATTTGATCCAGAGCGTCTGTGAAAATTAATGCAGTTATAGCCTAATGGATGAATTTGGACAGAAATAAAAAAAAAGAATAGACTATTAGTACAAATGATAGATCTTTAGGTTAGTTCGGTTAGGTTAGGCTAGGTAAGGTGATAAGTAAAGCCTTATTAAAGAAAAGAACATTTAAATCAAGACCTCCATCATGGCGTCCGCGCAGAAGTCGCGATCGCTCTGGACGTATTTAACACAGTTGTCCTTATATTTATATATCTTCAAAGTGCTAAACATTACGGCCGTCTGTGTTTACTGTAATTTCGTACCTTATTTTTTACCTGATACACCATGTCAGTCTGAAAGGCTTGATNGTACACCTCAACACTCCACATAAACACTTTTTTAATATTTATGTTTATTCAATTCAGTTATTCCTTGAGGTTATAATAACACTGAAAAAACCACGAAGATACTAACTACGCTTTCAACGCCANTACATTGTGGTGAGATATTGCAGAACTAACAAAAAACAAACAAATCGCTAAACTGGCTAGGTGTCCAACTGAGACCAAGGCTGGTATATAGAAACCATTAACGTATACGCTAAGGCTAAACGATATGAGGACATAATGAAAAAGTTGGACGAGTGGCTATTTATGGCGGTAGGTAACTAACGCTAACGCAGACCATTAATAAAACCACGAGAATCACAC
>KZ880636.1:10062-20933 GCA_003456935.1 Machilis hrabei
ATTCTACTTGCTCCAGATGTTTTGTGATGTGTTATTTTCTTCATTGTCTGAAGAAGGTTCAGATGTAGCACTTTCTTCACTGACTTCATCTTTGCGAATCTCTACCTTATCCATTTCACTAAGATGAGTTACGGAGGCAAGGTTGCTTTTTTGATCACAGGTGCTAAAATGGTGACATGCTCGTATGTGCCGAATTGCCTCGACATTCTCCCATATGCCTTTCAATGCTCTATCTTTTTCTTGAGTCTTCTCCTTGTTCACGAAGAAACTCTTTATATTCTTCATGTTTCTCACAACAAAATCAGTGAAGTATTTTGTTGGATCAATGCTAAACCATCTCAAATTATTTCCAACCCAAACACACCCTTTCTCATTGCCACCAATTCCATCTATGACTCTTTTTTCCATGTGCACTTGTGAAGAAACTTTGGAGTCATTTCAGTGAGCTTTATGACCGCATTCTAGCAAGATTCTTTTCTGATGATAATTTTAGGATGTCCACTTTCATCTTTATCCCATTCTGTCCACTTAATTTCTTTTGACTGATTAATGTCTGGGGATATAAAGTTATTTAATGCTGCAATTAAAACTGGGCAGCCTTGACACCTCCCCAACATGCAATCTTCTTTGACAGAGGTATCACAACGTAACTTTGACAAAAGTTCTGTATGATTTTTGAAAAAAATCCAAGAAGGTTAGGTTTATTCATTAGATCACTTGACACATACATACATTAAATATAACTTATTTTATAGACTATACACTATATATAGTGTATGGTTTTAATACTTTAGAATGCATGCAAACTTATGATCTTAAAAGCTCAGGAATGCAAAATACATGTAAAGAACACCCTGGAACAGAACTCGTTCATAAACCAAGAGTACCATATCCTGTATGTGGAATGAAGAATAGCAACCAGTGTGGTTAGCTGGTTTAGCTTGAAGTATTGCTGTCAATGAACNGTATAACCACNTGCATCATCATTACATTAGCATATTTTAAATACTAAACTAAAAAGAAAACAGTTTTATGTAATTGTACTAGCATGTGCTGAATGTTGCATTATCATTTTTTGTAACATTTGTAACTGACCCTGCATGATCAAAGTCCAAAGTCTTTTAAGGGTCTGAACTCTGTACCGACGCATTATCATTGCAGTTCACCTCCATACTTATAGTTGCTTGGCTAAGGTTCATTAAATTTTAGTAAACAGTGGTGGTGTGATTTCTGAGTGCTTGTACTTTGTCTATTAATGTCAACTAACAGTTTTGTGTGATGAAAAGGTTGCTGACTTCATTCCATGTCATGCAGGTCTTATCTTGGTTAAAGTTTGATAGATGGACACACAAATGACAATGTGGTTCCTGTAAATTAACTATCCAGGTGACAGTTACTGTTTTGGATTTCTGTGAGGGGCAAGAATGTCACTACAGTGTTTATTTTAATTAAAATTACATATTTATAGTACTTGCTATTTGATCCCATGTATTTTTTGTTGCGAAATTTCGGCTAAGTCCAAAACATAAACACATGGCGTGAAGATGGTGAAAGGATGCTAAGCAGTGTCAATAGAGACTAGGTTAAGTCAGCTTGATCAGCTTAGATAAATTGATACATTACAGCATTGTATTTAGTGCTGTACTGGATAATTAAATGTAATNCTGGAGTGAATAGGGGTGCTGGGTAGGGTTATATATGACAAAAGTAAAAAATAAATAGGCCTATTAAATGAACACATAATATTCAATATTGATATTTTTTTATTAAAACTGTTAAATTTAACAAGCAACTATTAAATACCACATTCTAAATCAAACTTTTGCTTAAAAAATCAAACAAATAAATTATGCAGTACAGCACTCAATATGGTGCTGTGCTGTATCAGTTTACTAAGCTGATCAAGCTGACTTAACCTAATCTCTATTGATACTGCTTAGCATCCTTTCGCCATCTTCACATCATGTGCTTAAGTTTTGGACATAGGCCCTAGCTGAAATTTTGCAACAAAAAATACATGGGATCAAATGGCAAGTGCTCTAAATATGTAACTTTAATAAAAATAAACACTGCAGTGACATNCTTCCCCCTCAGAGAAATCCAAAACAGTAACTGTCGCCTCTCTATGATGGATAGTTCATTTACAGGAACCACATTTGTGTCCATCTATCAAACTTTACCCCTTATCTTTGCCTCTGTCATTTTTGTATGGAGCTGTTCTGGTGGCAAGAGGTGTCCAGCAAGGCATATTTCTTACAACATTGTGTGCCAAATACAATGGGTGAAGCCAGTGTGCGTTGCACTGTTGTTCCTCTCATGGTTTAGTATCATCCATTCACAATGTTCTAACATAGAGTGAATTATCTTCAAGATGAGTGGNTATTAACATTTATTGGAGAAAATTGGTTGGAATACCATAAGACTGGACTTGCAGAACTCGCAAAGCAAAAACTGCCATTAACAGTGTTTAGGCAAGATAATAAGAAAAGTAGAACTCTGTACATAGATCACTATGGCGTTGTTCAGTGGCTTATAGAAGGTACAACAACCCGAAATGCAGAAGTTGCTCTATCTTCTACTTGTTGTGTTACGTTTTTACGTTATTCCTTGGGTGGGTGTAGTTTTCAAATGTTTCTGTGACATTTGCTGCCACAATAAACTTGTGAAGGCACCATTTGTGATGTTTTTCCTTCAGATTTTGCCAGTTAAAAAGCGCAAATGAATGCTGTCGAAGAGCAAGATGTGTTCTTAACACTACAGATGGCTCTGAGGTCTGTTGAAACGTTTGCTTCTTTCATATATCTTACGTTCCTATAAACCACCCACAGAAGATAATAATTTCTTATCGTATCTAAATGTCATTAGCAGCGTTTTTCGCGTTGCGAGTTCTGTAAACCTGGCCTTACATTATTCTATGTTCCCAAGTCTAATAATGTTGTTTTTTGACTAATTTTAACACAGTGAAAAAGATAAATATGATTGAAACTTTGTGTACAGAAAAAAAAACACCTTTGCATTTTTTAAAATTTCAATTGGCCTTGAAAACCAAGAAACTCAGTTTTGTTAAATTTGAAGGCCAAAAATCAACTATGAAGTAGGTCTTAGTATAAAAATGTTATAATTCAGTTGAGAGAGAAAAATAAATTGTATACAAAAAATCCCTAAAGATACAGCCTCCCCTTACTGCTTCACCTTAGTTGTTTATATTATTTTAAAATTGTACAGTAAATCTTAAATGTCTAAAGAAAATATGGATTGTGGTGTAAGGAATAGGGTTAGACATAATGTATTGGGCATAGACATTTGACTGCAGCAAATAGTAGTAGCATTGATTAAGAACAGGATTATTTACTAACACTTTTCTGTAATGCATTTAATTGTTTAACATGAGAATGTTTAGTGTGTGCTTACCTGATGTCCTACAATGCATGTCATTTTATTATTTCAGGTGTTGAAATAAGAACTGAAGAGAATGTGTGTTTCCTGTGGAACTGCTGAGTAGCCACATCTGTTCGTCTTGTAAATACAATTCGTCTATAAACTGCGCAAGTAAAGGTGAGAGCTACAGATATTTTGTTAGCCTTTTTTGCCACTGGTTGTTGAGATGATATGGTACAGTACATAGAGTATGAGTTTAGTCACTGAAACAGCTGAGTGCTACACTATGGCAGTTCTGTTAAAATTGAACGTAACTTCTAACTTAGGTCATTTGTTATAATCAAAACTGACTGGATGTGGTAATAAAAGGTTACCATAATGGGCCATTGGGACAGTGAAAGAAAAAAAAAATTATCTGATACCGGTACACTGTAAAAGAAAGAGAATCTCACTTTAAGGGCTGTGTGAAAATAAAAGAGTGGGCACTGTAAATATGGTGGTGACTGTATAACTAAAATTTAAAATCACTTTCTTGAAAATTAAAAAAGTTCTTGTTCTAAACGTAAATTGGTGTTTTCACGGCCAAAGGAAGGTCAGACAAAAGTACACTGAAGATCGTTTTAAACGTCTTGATTGTGTGATTTATCTGAGTATGAAATGCGTTAGTAGGTGCAATGAATGTATATTCAATTTTATTTAAGTGAAAAATAAATGGGACTTTAAAGCGAGTGAAGAGCTGTTTACTATGCTGACTAATATTGCGCTGTTGCTGCGTTCGGTCCCTCTCCCACTCGTACACAATGCAAAGTAGCAATGTGGGGTGAGGCAAGGTACTGAATGTGGCAAGCATGGTAAACAGCTCTTTACCCACTTTAAAGTTCCATTTATTTTTCTTGCAAATAAAATACTTACACATTTCATACTCAGATTTTTAAAACCACACAATCAAGACATTTCAAACTATCTTAAGTGCATCTTTGTCTGGCCTTCCTTCAGCTTTGAAAACACCAATTTACATTTAGAACAAGAACTTTTTTAAGTTTCAAGAAAATGATTTGAGATTTTAGTCATAAAGTCTCCACCACATAAATTTGCAGTGCAGTATTAAAATTTGGTTGTAATTGGACCATCCGTTCGGATTCTACAGGGGCTTAAACTTGGTGATTTGTACAGGAGGGCCTTAAAAAGTGGTTGTTTTTCCTTTTCGGCCTAAATAACATATCGAGAAAAATATTCTAAAATATTTTTTGCTAATTCCTGAAATCTAAATAAAATCTGAAACATTTTGTGACAAAAAATTAAGATTGTCTTAGCTGTTCTCAACATATAGGAGTTGGCTGGCAAGAGTCAGCATAGCTGCACAGCAGACAGTTAGGAATCAATATCCTATGAATATAGTCTTAACTATAGAGATTTAATTATAACTGTTTTGTGGTACAAGGTATGTTCTGTCGGGCTTGTTTACCCGATTTCACCTTATTTTAACCAGAACTAACTAAAAAAGGTTTGTTTGATTACGCTCAAAACAATTCTATCTTGTTTCGGAGCTCAGCAATACTGAGTCTTAATAAAAAACGAGAATTGTTCATTGTCATTAAATGACCCATCAGGTGTCAGATACAATGTTACACATCACGTATCGTCGTCATGTTATCAGAAAGTTCTCTGGCAATGTACATTTTTTTCTGTGTTATGTTCAGGCAGATAGCTAGCTTTTTAAACTGACTTATTAATTATTTGCAGGTGTAAAAATCTAATAACAACATGTGGACTGAAGTGAGCATATCCGCTACAACATGGACGTCATTGTACTTCATCATCAGATACAGGTTCCAAAAGGAACCCATGTGGTCTTGTCGTCTAGTCACTCTCCTCCATGCCTGTGTGGTGGCAACGCTGGCCATGTACAGTGGTTTCGTTGCAGGACCTAATCCATTTACTGATCCAGGTCAGTTTAGACAGTTATTAAACCAGATTCACGGTGTCACACGACTGACATCTTCGTTAGTGGCTTGTATGACGTCCACATTAGCTTTATNCTTATATAGCGAACAGTGTAATAGCACGGGTTCAGATATAAGTTATTTTAAAAATTATCTAAGTGTAGAGCATGTAGGTAACTTAATTGATATGGCTTTGTTATTACATGTGTGAAATAAAGGCAGCTAAGTATATTGGATTATANTGCAAATTGTGTACAGGCTTTGATGTCTAACTTTTAGTATCATAAATTAAAGTACTTTATTTTTGGAACTAGTTCAAATCAGAAATAATTTGGTTTCATTATAATTCCAGATTNATACATATTTATGTAAGAAAAAAAACTAAAGTTTTCAGTCTAGGCAAACCTAAACCTTCTGGATTGCACCTCTGATGTCGGTGTTGAAAAAATTTTAACCCTTCAGGTTGTTTTGTCAGCAAACGTAATAGTTTAATTGCAGAGTGGTAGTATTACTGTCTGTAACCACAATAGTTTATTAAAACTATTTAAAGTAAAAATTAATGTTAATGCATCACATGGTGTACCTTTTAATTCTTTATTATTAGTGAAGAATTAATTTCAGTTTATAATGATGTACCTGTCTTTGTGGTGCTTTGAAACTACTTTACCTCTTTTGCTGCCCTTGTGGCCACGGGTTCTTAGGAGCAACTCATGGCGAAATGTCAGTTCATTTTCCACCATGTGGGCTGGATCCTTGTGTGCTGTTGTCCTTGTACATATAAAAGGTTAACTGGCCCTAATGGCTGTGGAGGTGTCTACTGGATGTAAAACAACACATAATCATAATTTATTAAAGTATAACTGTTGTTAAAATAAACACAATATTTATATTGGCTCAAGCATTTTGTAGATTAAATCGTGATGACGAAATTGAAATAGNGGAAAGGAAAATGNAGTTGATTTTTAATGAGTATTTTGTTTAAGAATGTAATTTACGGTGTGTGTCTGAACGGATGCAGAGATGCTNTNACGTGGCANTGTCCAATTGGTTCGGTTGTGCTAAGTGCAGTGATTGGATGTTTCNGNGTNATATGGCAACAGTGCATCTTCACAAAAATACATATTTTAGTCTTGGCTTTCATGAAAAAATAACTTTCACAAAGTATTGCGGATGTTTTTTTTTTTTTTCAAGTTTTTAGTTTTAATTTTACCATTGTTTTATACATTGTGAAAAAGATCGAAATGTTGTGTAAACAAAAACCACAACTTTTGAGTTTTCTTATTTGCAAATGGACTTAAAAACAATAAAATTCAGTTTCCTCAAAAAATGCGTACGTTAAGAAACTGCCAGACAGTAAAAAAAATATAAATACAAAAGTTAGGTAGAGTCGTTAACTTGTAACATAATCAACTACAACTAACGTAATTGTAGTTTTGGCAGGTAAAATTTCTATTCCCAAGAGTTGTTACAGCTGTTAGTTTTGGAAAAGGTTAATCAGTTTTGATGAACATGTTGTTGATGGATGACCAGTTCAAAATTAAATTATTTTGAGCCATGTTGATTATTGCAATTGCCCAAAACGTGTACTTTCATTATATAAAGATGTTACTTTATAGTAGATGGGTATTTGAAAGTGATTTTTGTACTATAGTCGGAGATAAGCTTCGTGGAGTTATAAATTTAAGACGGCTTTTATGTCGGTTAATGTGTTCTTGTTGCATCATTTGCTGCAATTTGAGGTTGCTGTAGAATGTAAGATGTGTATTCTACTTGATCACTCGCTATGCAGCAAAGCAGTTTTGATAATTGGTGTATTAATTTTATATAGGTGGCCTACTTTCGTTCTGGGAATCTCTCGTCCTGCAAATATGCTTGGGGTACTTCCTCTTCGACATGACGTGGTGTCTCTACTACCAGACCGAAGGAGCNACCATGATGGCCCATCACGTGGTCAGCCTCTTCGCAATCAGTCGAACTCTTCTGAAGGGTTACGGCGGAACGGAAGCAGTCGCGGGCATCGGCGGACTCGAGTGTACCAACCCTCTGCTGCAGCTGCGTTGGTTTCTACGNGACGCTGGCCTAGGTCAAAGCGTCTGGTACAAAGTGACGGAGGTAGCCTTCACATGTTTTTTTTTCACAATGAGATGCGTGTACAGTGGAATTCTTCTCTACAGGGTGTTCACGCATCCGAGACCCGATTGGGAAACCAAACTTTGTGCTCTGTCATTTTATATAATTTCTTGGGTATTTATGATCATGATTGTTAAGTATGTTTTGGTGAAATACATAAACATTTTCAAACGGTACATCAAAGTCGTCTTGCATGAACACGAAAAGAAAATAGAGGACTAGTTCTGTATGACGCGTTTTTGTTTTAGTATAAGCAGTGCTCACACAAATGCTTCAATTGTCCCTCATCTGCCGGCAACAGTGTTGAAGTGTTACGCTTAAGAAAAAATAACGTACGTCCATTTGTTACGGCCCGGTAGTTGCGTAGATGGAGCGAGGACAAAATGACTGAATTTTGCAATTTTTTTAAAAATATATATATAATATTTTCAGTTTACTATTGATTTTGAATTGCGGACATTGTGTGTTCATCTTGACACATTTTTTTTCTTGTTGTTTTAGTTTTGGTAAATTAAATTGGAAAGATAGGTTTACGCAAGTATTGCACTGTATTGGACCTTGCTAACCAATAAACACCAATCCTTCTCATTAATCTGACAAGCAGTTTCTTAAAATTAGGGTGCTGAATTAAACAAATATCATTGATTTGGGAAGAATCGGATTAAGTAGACTGCGAGATGGCACTCATGGTTGCTGTTAATTTTTGTTTTGTGTTTGTAAATTTTTCATTTAGATATCAGATGGTTTTAACTTGTACTAGAGTGTCAAAAATTATTCTTATTGTCAAGTGGACTTACTTGCTATAAGTGATATCTTTGAGCATACGTTAAAAGAAAATTATAAAAATACACTTGTGGGAGTAACGTTACGAAGTGCATGTGACTATTTTTGACAGTGAACCAGATTTTGTACAGACATTATCAAATTTAACTTGCATGTAAAATATACCCGAAATATCGTCCGATAGACCGGTTTAACCGTTTACTTGAATTTTCAAAGCTTTTCAGTCAGATTTAAAACTGTTGTTGACAGTTACTTGCGGTGTACTGTATTATTTGGAGCCAGAACTACATTTTTGGTTATTATACATCTTATAGAAAGTGTAGTGGTTTTATTTTGACTGAGACCAAGCGATTAAAATGTCGATCAGAATGCCACTTAGAAGTGCTACCGCGTCCAAAATTTTGATAACGAGATTGTATTGCTCTGCCATTTTCACTCTGCGCACTTACTTGATGAGCCAAGCACCTTAAAATTGCCGAGCAGAGCAAACTTCGTGAAAACATGGAGGTGATTTATCTAGGATTTGCAGTTGTGTAAGCAGCATTGGCTAACTGTGGTAAAATATTCAGACATTAATTGTAATTAGTAATAGGTAACACTTTGGATGGATCTGTGATTCGCCCTCTGTGCTTGTGATTTAATCTTAGCTGCCCATTTTATAGTCCAGCTTTGCTGTTGTTGCATGTGCGACTGTGACCTTCTGATGCGAGTTTGTGACGCATGAGAGGATACTGCAAAATTGCTTGTGTTGCCCTATAAGGAACCTGTTTCTAAAAATTATATCTGTGTTATGTTCACTGCAATTATAAAAACAAAACGTAGACTTTCTCCAGTTTTTTGTGGACCTTATAAGCTATAGTAAGTATAGGAATTAGATGACTGGTAGTATTGCGTGACATTAAATTATAAAACCCGTACAGAGAACCTGCAGTTAATAAGTCCATATTTAGCTGGCCAAATACATAATTAGTGGTATTATAAAACTCTTAATAGTGTTAAGTGTTACAGGCAGAGGCATTATAGGTGTAACATCTGCTAGCACATTTACAGTAAGGTAGTTTAGAAATCCTATTTCCTATCCCCCATAGCTAAGTGCTGAGTGGCATACTATAGGAAGCCTAAATTACTGAGTTGAATCTGAACATAGATATTGACAGACTGAGGTAAAAGGCGTTGTATCACTTATATCCTTTGATTAAAATATTGAATCGTTGATTTCAAATTTTTAAGAAAAATTTTGTGNGATTTTGTTTAGGGAGCTTTTTCTTAACCATTAACATTTTTATGTTTTCTCGGGACGTAGATGATGAGTTCGCACCTCATGATAGTGCTTTAGGATTTTGCACCTTGAATGTATAATTTTTAAATAAGAAATTTATTTTAAAAAAATTATGAGAAATAATTTAGAGGGAGAATAAAGTTAAGTTGTGTGGACCACATCGTAAAATTTTATTGCTTTTAGGACCTGTTATACAGTTGAGCAAGGTTTTTAGCTTATTTTTAGTTAACTCATTGTTGTTTTTATTGCCCCTTCGTTTTGTTGCTAACCATAAAAAAAAGCTTGGTAGATGCTGGGGGTCCTAGTGTTATAAGTGCTGGCAAGGACTATAATAGGCCTCCTGACCTTGCAAAAACAATTTTTATAACAGGTTAGGATAATATTTAGGAAGATGTCAAAGCAAGAAGCAGCAATGCTTAAGGTTAATGAAAGTTTAGCACTGGAGAGGGCTTCATTTAATACTTGTCCAGAATTGGTTGTATAAAATTATCATGAGACACAAATACAACTTTAATGTTATAGGTAATTAATACAGAGACCTACTTAAAAAAGTCCCCCTGGTACATTTTTTAACTTTAGTACGGCTTTTTAAATTGTAGGTTGGCAGGAATGTGACCATTCAGGCATTTAAAACCCCTTGAACAGTTTATACTTAGTCCCCAAAACAAATTTTGGGTCAAGTATAGCATGAATTGATAGACATAAATAGTACTTAAGTCTGTTATTTAAATTCATTTACTGTGTAGAAAACTTGGAGGACGGCACTGGTAGTAGTTTGCGGTGAACGGCAAAAAGCAGACTTTCGATTCGCTTTTGACACACCTCTGGACTGTATTTCTGTTCTTGCAACAACCTTACCCTTATTCGAGTGCAGTATACTTTAAATTGTGTACATTAGATTTCAACTATGTTCGGAATGGATTAGTTGTTGACTAAACGGTTTCGCAACTGACAGTTGACGACATAGCACTGTTTATCATTGTAAGGCACAAGATCCGATTCGTAGAAATTACAAAGCAGCAACACCACACGAGAAATGAGGTATATAAAGTACTTTTATGTATTCAACAAAAATAGCAAAGTGAATTCAAGTATATGTGCTCGGAAAAATATAAATTGATACAAGTAAAAGTACCGTAAAATTATATTGTGCAAATACACGTACTGTTTATTACCATATTTACGCATCTATAGTGTATGTCTTTTCTAAATCAAGTGTGCGCATTACACACGAAATGTCAATGGACTTCACCAGTTAAAGGTCTTCATCATGTAAGGTCTGATGAAAAATAGATGAACCCTGGGAAAGAGTTAACCAGCCTGACAAGTCAAGGGACGTGGTATGTTACTCAAGTCAC
>KZ880641.1:3670-16252 GCA_003456935.1 Machilis hrabei
CTATTGGAAAGAGTTAACGTGCTGAAAAGTATGAGACTGAAATTTAAATAGCTACTCTGTGTACCAAAAATTATAAATAGACGGTATGCAATGGTAAACGTAAGAACTGGAACGAGCCTAGACGTGTATGAAAGAAAATGGCGTCCGCGATTACAGCTGTCTCGACTCTATTCTAGGAATCCATCAAATATACCACTTTAAAACTTATTTCATGGTACATTTATAATTATGCTGAATAACACAAAGCATCAGTATACTAAACTAAAAAAAAGTCTTCTGATTATTTAGTTAACATCCATTTAGTTTGGGTTTTTTTCTGTCGTCCGAAATATGACAATATAGCGTTGAAACTTGTGTTTTATAATTTGGATATATATTTCTCTCGTAACTTGACACATCCGATAAACTTCTAGCATTTAGTAATACAATCACTGTTTAGAACGCTTTGTATGTGCAGACTGTTACTCGGGTAATTTGTTCAGCTGGTTTCTGGTACATTGCAGTCATGCGCAAACAAGCACTGTCCATTTGAAAGCGNNGACAGTTTGTACTGACAACGNTGTCAACAGTTCAAAACACATTGCGCAAACAGAAATGGGTTTCAACAAAAGAGAAACCGTACATTATGTACACTGTTACTGCACCTGTGGTTTGTCACCAAACGAGAACGAAGAAACAACGGAAATTAACTACTGCCAATGAATTGCAAATTGTAACGTTAGTTCAGCATCGATTTACATCTCACAAATTGCCGACGAAAGCAACCTAGTAGCATCTGAAGTCAAGCCCTAAATTTCTTTACATACTACGTAAAAAGGAGCTTTACATCACTCCATCCGTCTGTCTATTTATCTGTAACCCTAATATCAGAGCCTAAACTACTACACTCTTGTTAATCAAACTTCTTAAGGTTCATGCCGAAACAATTCCTTTTGGATCATACGGCCTACATTTTACGACCACTTTTTCAAGGTAACAGTTTTTGGTCAAACTCGCAATAGTGCCTGAATCCCTTTGTCGATTTCCATCGAGCTTCGTGTAAATGGCCCCTAGAACAATATGTTTCGGCACTGTTCCTTATTAATTTGGTAATGCTTTCATGGGGGTAATACTTGAATCCTTTGACCGATTTCAGACAAACTTATGCTAATTATCCCTTACAACCGCATCGCCTAATTTGATGACCCTCTTTTCACGATCGTAACTTTTGTTTGAATTGCAACATTATGAGATCGCCTTGGTCGATTCTTATCAACCTTAGTGAATGACCCCCTGTATGCGACGANTCCAAAACATGTGTTTCTAATACATATACTATTAAGATTATTTTTACTCTTTTCTAAAATGGGGCTTTTGTCGCATTTTTTACCTACTTATGACGCCCTTAACCGATGAAGGCCTACGCCAAACACCATCTGAATGACTGCTACCACAACGCATTCAAACACCATAGGGTATAAAGAAACTTTGCCAGCGCGAGTAAACACCTCCAGAAAGAAAGACTTCGGAAGAATTGTGTAGCCACGTATAGCGTACACCTTCCCATTTGTCGTATACCTGAAGTCCACATAATATCTTTGTCTGCTCATAATATAAACATTTCAATTAATCGGTCAAGTTGAAACGCGGCAGAGAAAGTAACAGGNTATCACATTGTACAGCCTTTGATATTTCATGCCGTAAAACTGTCATAGCGACCATGTCTTTCAAACTGTGTACAAGAAAAAGCAACCCACGATAGTTGCATTTTTTTATACACTCGTAACTCAACCGTATCACTCAAATAAGTAACTGTACAGTCAATTTATCATCATACAAATTATGGCGACTCTGTTTTGGCTATATCTGGTCTGAATTTTAAACTTTATCACAGTTTCTGAATGAACCCTCTCATGAAGTGCTTGTTATAGCAATTCGTATTTAGAACTACAAATGTTGTGTCAAAATTAACTTAAGATCTCCATGCTTCCTCTAGTCTAGATCAACACATGTGTTAGCCTCGTTGGACGTAAGATAAATTTAACAGTGTTAACCGATGTGGATAGCTTCTTCGTTGTGACTGGCTGTTAGACAAAACTTCGTATATACCATAAATATACACGTGCTGGTAATTAAGGGTACACTAAAAATAAAATAAATAATGTAGGCTACGCTGTACTGAAAAAATTGTATTGCTCCTTCTATACGTAGGGACTACTGAAGCTACACAAGGATCAATGTCCAAAAACTAAGAAGTGTACTCCAATGTTCACTTTTACATATACATGCTGCTTGCCTGGAAATTGGGAGCCGACCCTCTCTATATTTTAATGTTAATAATGGTTCCACCACAAAAAACTAGCATATAAACAAATTAGTTTCTGATTTACTACTCATCCAAAAACCATTCTTAAGTACTCATTAGCTAAGCTAATTAATGGGCCAGATTTTCAATACACAGCTGAAACCATGCGACGTTGTCATGATTCTGTAAAGAGTTGTCTCTCATTTTTCTTCAGCCAACTTAACTACTCATCCGATCAAAATCTGTCATTGCTGAGGTACGGGATTGACGTATTCCTGTTCGAAACTCCAATTTATAATATCCCATCAACATCGTCAAGCAATGGAGAAAGATAAATTGACTTCCATTAAAAAAACGGATGAATGTTCCGGGACACCAAATCCGCAAATATGGATTAAACTACCACAAAGATAAAAATATTCCATGACGTTGGAAATTGGAAGGAAAAATGACGTCAACCGTGACGAGTTTACTTATGGGATCAGACTTTAGGATTGCCTTCTCAAATTTTTTAATATCAGGATTGGCATTCTATAATTCAAATCACGTACAAAGATACAATATATTTTTTTTAATATAAGAAAAATGTTAACTATATTTTTTATGCATAGCTGCAATTTTTCTACATAAGATATCACTGTCAGGCTTTTAAGATACTAAGCAGGTTTACAAATTTAGTACATTTTAGTAGCAGTTTGAGTTTGAAATATACCTTTACTACAAAGTGTTCTGATAGTTCTACACTTTTGATCTTTTCAGTGTGACTCCTACTCTTATATTTTTAATAAAATATAGCTAAAAGGAAGAATTAGCAATTACAAAAACCAAATTAGGAATCTAGTACATGTACGGGAATTACACGATCAAGACTGGAAGCGACAATCGCGAAATCTTGTCACATCAAACTTACTGTCTGTACTTAGAGATGATGGAGCTATATTATGACAGTTTTAAAGGACTGTGTGTTAACTGGAATTTGAAAAAAAAATTAGCTTAGTTTGCTCCCAAACAAATGTCAGCCAATCATCCATCCATTAATGTGGCCTCGTTCCTACTGGAATAATTCCCTGTAAGCATAATTTGTCGCGACCAGGGAATTACACGAACAAAATTTGGCAACGTTGCTTATCATAAATGAAACGCCAGTAATTTTTCCCATTGTTTGTTTCGATTACTAAGTGAATAGAAAATTATTGTGCGAACATAGAATCATTGGGTCAACATTGCACCTGTTTAACTGACAAACTCATAAATCACAGTTACTAGAAATATCACTACAGAATTCCATATAAGGTTGAAATCCGTGATAAATGTTTATTTACTGACAATAGGAATTCCTTTCTTAGGATAAAGTGAAACATAACAGTAATAACAATTCATTTCACGGTCAAAAATTGTTTTTAGTAACGTATTATATATGTGTATACAGAAGACATTATGGGTATTTCTGTAAGGATATGTATTCGTGTTTCAGCTATCGTGCCGTACACCATGCAGAAATGAGCACTGTAAAAAAACGGTCCAGTCATGCAAGGCCAAGCAACTAGACACAACAGGAATCGGATATTACAACATTCATCAAACAAAGTCGAATGTCCAAACGACTATCACATTTCATTAAGATGGAAAACAAACATGGCTTCGCAAATAGGACCGGGAGTTGAGTTGTCTACAGACTCAGACATTTCAGTTGAAGTCAACAAAATAGAACTTAAGCTTTCGCATTTACTCAGCGAGCCTCCAGCATCTACGCCAAATGCAACAATCGGCAGCATCAGGTCTATCAGATTATGAAGAACATCGGGTTTCCATAATCAGTTGTCATAGCTGGTATGTCTCACAAGTAGGCTACACCAAATTCACTATAGCCCAGTATATTGTGAACGAGGTCACTGCGTCTTTTCCACGAGAAGTAGGAGTAGGCTACCATCATGCACCACAAGTTCTAAGGAAACATCAGAAAAGTTAATACAATGGTGCGTCTTCATTAATGAGGCTGGCTGACTATGCTGTAGAAAAATCCAGGCCCTCCAAGAAAGTCAAGCCGACCTTCAAAAACACCCACCATTCTACCAGAACTCATAGTCTAACCAGAATAGACTCAACGTTGAGGAACCTGTATAATTAAATCGGAATTGTTACACCCTCTGATCCGTTAGCCTTCTACTGTAATATAATGTTCTTTGTACCATATGGGATAATGATTTTCAACCATGGCATGAATGAATAATGTATGAAAACGTTATGCATTTACAAGTTTCTGTTATTATTCAAAACACCTAAAGGATCACGACACCGCATTTTCTTCTGACAAAATAATACTTGCCCTCCCTCGACAGCGCGTTAGCAATTCGTAGATACCTCAATAATGCGACGTTCGGAAATCATGCTCGCCTCTCTCTTCAATACTCTCCACCAGCTGAAGGCTACTTGTTTCTCGGACTCAAGAGTCAAATTCAAATTTTTATATGTGAGAACAAGCAACTGAAGTTAATTGCAAATCTTTAATTTCAGGTGCATCTACTTTAATTAAAAGTACAAAGTTACCGGTAGTAACATCTGGAATGCAGGGTGTTTGATATAGCGGTTTCAAGTTCGAAATCAGGGCTTTTTCCCAACGGAAGCAATAACGAAATTTCAATCTCATACCATCGTTCGCTTGATGCAAAATATGCAGCACTGCCACAGGGTCGGATCCCCAAAATAAAGCATACTCGCGCCTTTTTCTCATACTGATCGGTGAATGGGTTTGAAAATGTCTCCTTTACTGTAGCACTATCGTGAGGACAACTTAATACAAATCTTCTTTAATTTATGTACGCCTATACGAAAAATTGTCTTTTCGTTCATTGCATTTAAAGAAATAGCTTTTAATAAAATTCTAGTCTTAAATAACGTTAAATAATATTTGACACTTCAAATCCTGTCCTACATTTACAAATGCTTTGATAACTGCTGGAAAACGCAAGTTTTGTAAAATCTTGAGGACAAAATGGCTAATTTTAATCGTACATGTCGTTAAACTTTTTATTTAATTGAGGTAATGTCTGTTAACGTCGCAGCCGTCCTGCGGATTTTGTACAGTGCAAATACGCAGCGTATCAGGAAAGAAGGACATACAAACNTAAGATATACAGGGTGTTTAAAAAATGTGTACCAAAAATTGGAGAGCGTGTTCTTTGGACCCAATAATGTTATTAAAATTTGTTTCGCAGACCTTTTAGACTAATGGTTTAGCCATAATTAAGCAATTAAATTGTCCAATCACGAGGCGCGTTACAGAAACACCACGGCCACGCGCTAGAATTGGCACTTGTCATTTGCCAGGCCNTGGTGTTTCTGTAACGCGTCTCGTGATTCGACAGTTTATTTGCTTAATTATGGCTAAACCATTAGTCTGAAAGGTCTGCGAACAAAATTTTAATAACATTATTGGGTCCAAAGAACACGCTCTCCAATTTTTGGTACACTTTTTTTAAACACCCTGTATAGAACTCGAATTCACATTAATTTATACAAAGTTTACAAAATTCGAAGGAAAACATTTATAGGATCATTCTCTCTTAAGAGTCAGCACTACTCAATTCCAAAAATAGGTAGTACTGTCATACAGTTTGCCAATAAATATAATGATTTTTATTTGGTTTTATTGATATAACATCAAAACGGTTTCGAAAGCACAGCACAACATACTTAAGTGGTTAGTACTGTCTTACAGTTTGCTAATACATTTTAATGATTTCGTTAGATCTGTTAAAGTTGCGTGAAAACGCCTTCACAGAACACACTTTGTACCACATAGTTATAACTAAACAGCCAAAATCAAGACTGTCTGTTAGGAAACTGGATTGTGTCTGTAATTAATCTTCCTATCACAACAGTATTGATTTTAGCGACTTAATATAACTGTTACAATGTATGTTTTATCGTGCTTGTTAATGCGTTTTCATACAACCTCAACAGACCTAATGAAATTACAATACAGTACCAGCATCGATTCTGTCATATCCAAACGAAGCGTAGCGCGAAATTTCGTTTCGCTTAAAACGCAAATTTTCGTTCACTTACCAAGCTACGAAAAATTAAATTCGCTACGTCTTTCAGGCGAAGCCTGAAAGACGTAATAGCGAATTTAATTTTTCGTAGCTTGGTAAGTGAACGAAAATTTGCGTTTTAAGCGAAACAAAATTTCGCGCTACGCTTCGTTTGGATGTGACAGAATCGATGCTGGTACTGTATGAACTGTTAGGCAAGTGATGTCGTAAGTTTAGCCTTCTACTGAAAGTTTTACATTCGTGGTTGTAACACTAATTCGCAACCACGCACCGTAAACTTAGATTTCTCGAGCGACACGCAAGAATCGCCGACTCTCTTAGTAATTGAGATATGTACGGATAGTGGACAATCTCAAGTTCCACTCCACATGCAACCATTGTTTTTCTTCACACTGGTGACCACGTTAGTCTCTGCAGTGTATTTCATGGGAAACCACGGGATGTTCCCGATAACAGCAGCACTCAAACCACGAGTATTCTATAGCATCGTACATATGGCGATATGAACGTGTTTCGCCCCGCTCAATGACCACCAAAACCAAGAGACTTTTCTAATGCTGACGTTGGATAACTTGTTGGTTTATTTTTCTGTGCATGGTAGTAGCTGATGCTGTTCTTAGTTCGAGTATATTTCTAGAAAAACGACAGGCTTATGTCAACAGTCTAGTTATAACTAAACAGCCAAAATCAAGACTGTCTGTTAGGAAACTGGATTGTGTCTGTGATTAATCTTCCTATCACAACAGTATTGATTTTAGCGACTTAATATAACTGTTACAATGTATGTTTTATCGTGCTTGTTAATGCGTTTTCATACAACCTCAACAGACCTAATGAAATTACAATACAGTACCAGCATCGATTCTGTCATATCCAAACGAAGCGTAGCGCGAAATTTCGTTTCGCTTAAAACGCAAATTTTCGTTCACTTACCAAGCTACGAAAAATTAAATTCGCTACGTCTTTCAGGCGAAGCCTGAAAGACGTAATGGCGAATTTAATTTTTCGTAGCTTGGTAAGTGAACGAAAATTTGCGTTTTAAGCGAAACGAAATTTCGCGCTACGCTTCGTTTGGATATGACAGAATCGATGCTGATACTATATGTATTAGCAAATTGTTGGATATTATTGACCACCTTCGGGTGTGAATAGTACTGACCCTTAACTGCTATAATACTACAGTATGTTTTTATTTAGTTAAAACAAATAAAACATTTGTGTAATTGTCAAGTCAACAACTAGATATAACATATCTGAAATGTTCTACATTACACAAACTAGATTACTCAACTCACTGATTTCTTTGTTTTCAGTAATCAACAAAGGAAACAAATAATAAACACCATTCTCGATTTACGTGACGTCTGTATCAACTATGAATATTACGTGCATACAGCGCAATGATGAAATTCACATTATGTTCGATGCGAATACTAAGCTGTGATGATCCACACGTCACAACCTTTAAGGTTTTTTTTAGAGTATCTGCGGTGTGATAATTCACACCTGTATTTTCAACTGCTCTAAAGAGTTTAATGCTGCTCATTGCACATCTCATAATTTTGCCATAGGCTGGGCTCCAACCTGCTACATAGACTACGTCTTGCCTGGCATGTCACCAAGCACAAACAAATTATGCCTTGTACAATCGCAAGAAATATCGCTTCTAGCCAAGTGTCTATACTACTCTTTCCAAAATGTTTTACACATACATTGTAGCAGTGTCTATATCATTATATGGAATTTAAAAAAGACAGTTTAACATGAGGAATTGCCATTTTTTATTATTGTTACCGTATGTACAGTACCAGCATCGATTCTGTCACATCCAAACGAAGCGTAGCGCGAAATTTTGTTTCGCTTAAAACGCAAATTTTCGTTCACTTACCAAGCTACGAAAAATTAAATTCGCTATTACGTCTTTCAGGCTTCGCCTGAAAGACGTAATAGCGAATTTAATTTTTCGTAGCTTGGTAAGTGAACGAAAATTTGCGTTTTAAGCGAAACAAAATTTCGCGCTACGCTTCGTTTGGATGTGACAGAATCGATGCTGGTACTGTATGAACTGTTAGGCAAGTGATGTCGTAAGTTTAGCCTTCTACTGAAAGTTTTACATTCGTGGTTGTAACACTAATTCGCAACCACGCACCGTAAACTTAGATTTCTCGAGCGACACNCAAGAATCGCCGACTCTCTTAGTAATTGAGATATGTACGGATAGTGGACAATCTCAAGTTCCACTCCACATGCAACCATTGTTTTTCTTCACACTGGTGACCACGTTAGTCTCTGCAGTGTATTTCATGGGAAACCACGGGATGTTCCCGATAACAGCAGCACTCAAACCACGAGTATTCTATAGCATCGTACATATGGCGATATGAACGTGTTTCGCCCCGCTCAATGACCACCAAAACCAAGAGACTTTTCTAATGCTGACGTTGGATAACTTGTTGGTTTATTTTTCTGTGCATGGTAGTAGCTGATGCTGTTCTTAGTTCGAGTATATTNCTAGAAAAACGACAGGCTTATGTCAACAGTCTCCGGAAGAAAAGTCACATTCGTACGAGTAAATTACCTTGCGTTTAGACATAAAAAAAATCAGAAAACAATTTTTAATTTCGCAAGTATAGCATATCTGCTAGACATGATTGTTTGCTTGCAATGAGTTAACGATGCCACATCTCTCACAGCATAAGTAACTGAGAACACCATACACGTCATAACTATAGATTTTCGTCATACTTTAGTTGAATTGATCCTGAACGTCTGGTGTGTACCATACAAGTCCTATACAATTTAGTGCTTGTTGGCAGCATGTTACCCTCCTGATTGAGAGGCTATCCTACGAGTCTATGTATGAAACGCCCTATATTAAGGAATGGTAATAGGTGTTAAAATTGGCGCCTCACCATCTGCTAGATCTAGACTGAGTTGCAGGAGGGTAAACACGCTGCAATTCGTTTATCTTTCGTTCGCTAGTTAAGATGTGAATGCACTAGATTATATAAGTTATGATGTTTTACAAGGTACATACCAGACGTTCAGGATCGAATCACCAAGGTAAAATATGCCAAAATATTTAGCGACATTTTTGTCTTCTGTTGAATTTATTTGCGTGAAGTTCACGGTTCGTATTTTGTCTATTCCAATAGTTTAGCTACATTTCCAAAAAGGAACATCTCAAGTGGATGCATAACACGTACAAGGTGTATCAATTTTCCAGAAACGGACTTCTTGATTTGCAATGTTAAGAAACATTCAAGGCAACATGCCAAAATTCGTTGAACATACAAATGTAGCTTCACAATTTCGTATAAAATAATTAATAAGGCATTTTCGTCTTCATCTGATGCGTATTCTTTAAGACGTCCTGTAATTGTAGGTCCTCGTTTATATTACAACTCTCCGTTACTTTTTAGTTCAATGTGATTAAAAACCTAGGATTGTATTATTTTTAACATTGCCATCCTACAAAATCTGATGTTTTCTGGTGTATGGCAGAAACAGTTCAATCAGTGACCAGTTATTTGCTGACTTTTTTAACACTCAACAAAACTGTGTAGGTAGCCAGAAGGTGAACAGCTGGCTAAGCAGTACTTGGTTTACCTATTCCGAATTTACAAGGCCAAAGGAAGTAGGTAAGACATACGGAAATGTTAACACTCGTAATAAGAATGAATACGTCTTACTATCACAGCTTAAAGCATCAAAGCTACTGCAATCTTTGGTGTTATCAATATATACACTATTTAATTGAGTGATTATGTCAAAGTTATCAACTACCGTGATAACTGATAATACTACTGATAAAATGTATCACCTCACCTTTACCTCACATCATCAATGAAAATAAAATTAGATTTATGAGCCATTTATATATAATTATATACGAGTATATGCTATTTTTAAAGTGTAAATTTACAGTAGACGCACCAATTCTGGTCCAGCCTTCGATGGGGAAAACGTAGAATAATATAAGGAGAAAATGTGACAATTTAGAAATCGATCAATTAATTTAGGACCAGCCATCAAACTTCTTACACCATATGAATCACAATCTACTTAGGCTTCCCGGTAATTGAATACTCGATATTTTCGAATTGAAAATACTAAATAGCTTCCAAAACCAGTTTCTAGTTCAGCAGATGGATGGAATTAATATTGTGTAAAAAAGTGCTCACTGCAATTCAGCGATTCATTTTCACTTTTCTACTGCTTATTTAAAATTTTCAGTTAGATACAACATTACATCATCTCTCGAAATTATCGCCATATTGTAAGTAAAGTTTTTTGTTGCTAATAAAGGATGGTCTCACAGTTGTAACAACGTACANTAGGTCTAATGGAGACCACATCCAGCATCGTCACGACGTATCAGAACGATTTTTTTTACCACACATTCGATACGTAGCTGGTGGTGGGTTCTTATACATTTAACACATGTCGATGGAACCCTACTTTCAAAGTTTCTCCCAAAGCACGGCAATGTTCGTACCAGTCCTACACATGCACTCAGAATAATTGTCCACAATCAAGACAAACAGTTTGCACTGGTGTTGTTTCAACCCGGGAGGTCCCGGTCAGTAGGTGAATACACTACTGGGTAGCCAACCTGTGGGTATACTTGTACAGGGTGGGCAAATTAAAACTGAACCCGAAATTGATGTATCATTTGTTAGCTTCAGAGGTTATAATTTGCAATTATTGTTTACATATTAAGTGGAAACAGACTTGTGACCGCTGATGTATGCATAACAAATTGAGTAAGTGTTGAGTGGATGTTTAGTATCGGTTGTGAGAGTGAACAGTTCACNCACGATGGTATTATCAACTAAGCAACGGGTTTCTGTTGTGGAGGCATATGTGCGCAATAAAGATTCAATAAACAGTGTCAGGAGGAGTTTCGCCAGAAGTTTAAAGTGGGAAATGTTCTTACTAAAGCACCAGCAAAGGCGGCTATTTGGGGTTTGTTGAAAAAGTGGCGAGTACCGGTTCAGTTCACAATGTGAAAGGAGTTCGAAGGAAGAACCCCTGAAAATATTGAACGTGTTGAAAACAGGAATGAAGGTGTTAAGGCCACCAAGGTCACCTGATCTNTCATCGTGTGACTTTTATNTGTGGGGGAGTCTGAAGAGTAAAATGTATCTAAATAACCCCAGCACATTGCAGCAACTGGAAGCGAACTTTCGAGCAGAAAACAATGTCATTCCTGCACCAGAACTTCTTAGCGTGTCACAAAATGTCATCAAACGTGCTCAAAGATGTCTTGACAACGATAGTCATCACTTCCAGCATCACCTTTGGGATACGTGTTTTATTTGTTATGTTTATATGCGTTTGCTAGTAAAATATGATACATCGATTTCGGGTTCAGTTTTAATTTGCCCACCGTGTATATATGAGTATTCTACACCACTTGATTCGTGTTAGGCTGCGGTGGTACCGAGTAAAGACAAAATTTACTACACATGTTTCCAGTTCTTTCTACATAACTGCCTCAACGTTCGACCAGCACTTGTACAGAGTGAACATGCTTACTTGAAATGTAATCCATCGATGTTGCAGGGAACTACAAGAGTATTATCCACCTATTGTAAAACCTAAAATATTGTTACCCCATGCGGTGATCGAACCCTGAACCGTCGGCATCACTCACCTAGCACAAGAGAATGAGCACGATAACACCCGGTCAACCAGCCATATCTATAAAATGATGGGACCAATATGTCGGTAATATCGTAGCACATTACTCCTCCACACGGTTACTGGAACCTACTACGTGATTACTTGTTCAAATATTGCTATAACTTAGTGGATTGTGCGTAAAGTTTCCGGTAAAGTCTGAATGCTCAGGAAAGTTGATCTTCAGTACACTACTCTTGTAGGATGTTCGACAGTTCTCAAGACCAACGCTCTTGAGAATTCCATGGAACTGTTTCGCGTGTAACAAATCCACTCAGTACTCAAGGTAGCTCTTCATTCAATGTAGAAAAATATACCGTCGCAGTTACTTAGAACCAGACCGACAGNTTGGCCTAGTGGTTAGAGTTCCAAATTCAAAACCCAGGGCCGGCACCTAGCCCTGGGTATAAAANGGTTATCCTACGAGTCTGCCTGTGAAGCCCTCCACACTGAGGTATGATCGTAGGTGTATTCCGGGAGGCACGTTAAAAGCGGGTCCCATCGATAAGTGTTCGATGTAAAAGAACCCACCTCCGGCTATGTGTCGAGTGAGTGGCA
>KZ880664.1:0-11574 GCA_003456935.1 Machilis hrabei
GTTCCTTACTTACAATAATACGTTAAAGCTCTCACTTTACAATACTGAATTTATCCAGTAAACTTCTTTAATAAAAATTATTGAATTCATTAAAAGTAACGTCTATAATCACTTTACGTTACAGATGTAGTATTTGTTTTACCTGTGGTTTCTGCCTAATGTCTTTTGAGGGTGCAATGAGTTTATTGGAAACGGATTCTAGGACATTTGTTGATTGATGTAGAAAAGATAGACAAGATTTTGTTGAAGTCAATTTTTGAAAACAAGTGCAATAGTGTTCAGTTTGAGGGATTTGGGGACATACAGAAACTGTTTCTGTTTGCAAATTTTTTTTTTGCAGAACCAATGACAGCTGACGAAAGAGCATTTGACAGATTCTGAGCTGTTTTCGACCGGTACTGACAACTTGCGTCTGCCAGAGAAAGTTTCTGAACATTTTCATTTCTTGCAAAGCTCTTTCGTTTTATATTTTGAAGCACTCCCACGTCCAAGCTGACACTTGCAATTGACACTGAGGAAAGTGAAAGTTCTTGTGTCAATGGTGTGGTCAGACTGACCATATTGTCCACAGACGGAAGGAATTTTGCAGATTTTTTGTGTGTCAATTTTTGACACTGAAAAAGCCTGCTTTGACATTCAGTTAGGTCAACCACTTGGAAAGTTAAAATCAACGATGACGAAGGTGTCAGAATACTGTTACGTCTTACCTCAATACGAATATCGTCTGTTGTCTTCCAATCTTTTAGTTCTTCTTTGATATCATTCAGATCAACATCAACGAAATCAAAGCACAAATTGAACCGTTAGAGTGGTTGAGCAATCTTTGGACACTAACGTAGCTACTCTGAGTAGTTTGTCAGACTGTTTGACTGAGAATGTCGTAAGTAAGAGCTTTCGATATCTCAATATTTTGTAGTGTTCATCTTCACCTCATAAACCAGTAGTTATTTTATGTATAAAACTGGAGACACATTTTTGAAATCACAATCGCCATCCTTTTTTTCAATCACTATATAACAATTTACAATAAAATTCGGGGAGAATAAAGAATCTACAATAAAGACAAAATTCTGCCTCTGGTGATATACTCGTAAAATACATTGAGGCCCAATGAGAGGACGTCACCTAGATCCGGCAATTACCAGAGACATGGATATTCCATTTGAAATGCAAAGCAGTAAGGTGTTATAATGCCATTTATATATTGTGAAGGTCACATTCATAGCAACTCCATTTCAATTAATACTACAAAACGTCTTTGGTCTTCTGGAAAGGATACGCTCTCCTGCTGCAGTAAGTACAGTGTGGGAATGTGATGGTTACCGTCCGCGAAAAGCAGTAGCTGACTAGTGAGCCTATGTCTAAGCTCATCCTTCATGACCCCTTCCCCAAACACCACTCCACCAATGATTATTAGGTATTGGGTGATCCATTACAAGCGAGATGGTCGGTGGTATAGTGGTTAGGACACTCGCTCAGTGATGTGCCTGGCCCGGGTTCAGGGCTGGACCAAGGCTTCATTTTGTATTGTTTTGTTTGTTTCATTACGGATGAAGTAAATAAACATTAACGTATCAATATACCACTGGTTGATATTCTTTCAACAGTAAATTGCACATAACCCTTTTAATTACATTCTAAATGTTTTTTTTTCTTTGTCAGATGCTATTATTAGCATTGGAAATGCTTAAATCAGTTTGTGTTTCCTTAAAAAAGGAGAATGACGTTGCATTTTTCGAATACACTAAATTTTTAAAATACCAATTTATTCACTGTATTAAGAAAATTAAAATGTATTCCTAAATATTTGTAATAAAGGAGAAGTTCAAGATAATTATAAACTAAAACTTTATACCATGGGAGTGTAGGAAACAGTAAGTGTCATCAATTAACTAAATACAAATTTAAACACTGGACTAGATACCAAAGAATTAAAACAGAAAGTGTAACTGTCATGAAACACATATCGATGTGCTTTTGGCGGTTTAGTATAAAAAACATCAATTATAAATGAAAATACTAGTTCGAGATTTGTTTTATATGGGAATAAATATATATTGTGAAAAGAATATTAAACAAATATGTAACCACAAAAGACGTGAATGTCCGCCTTTTAGGGATTTCAAAACCATTAAAAATAATGTATAAAATAAGTTTATAGTTTCAAACATAATTTATTTTTTTAATATATGTGTAAAATAAAATACTTGCTGATAAGTAAACTAGATTTGTTACTCGGGTTTAGGGGTTTATTTTTACTGTTTTTTTCTAATATATACATTTAAAAGAACATATTTTCCAGGGAGCGCTTCAGGCTGTCGATACTGGGATGTCTCTTATTGCAAAAATTCATGATCAAATAAAAACCATTTCATTTAAAAGAACATATTTTCCTATTTCAATATCAGTTGGATAAAATCAATACAGTGTTGCTTTCTACACGAAAACAAATTGAGTATAAAAGATATCAAAATGTTTGTATGGAGCTCAATGTCATTTGTACAAAAATTAAAGGTTGACTATCCATGATATAGAGTCTGTTGGAAAAAAAATCATTTTAACATCAACATCTTGCCATGCAACAAATCTAAAAAACCTTTTGTAGGATGTGAGTTCAATAAACACAGACACATAATTTTAATTATTGGATTCCACTACTAACTTGTCCTGAGGAATAAATATTCTAAATATATTGTTACACAACTAACTTCCATACATTTATTTTGGCAACGTGTAATAACGTTGGAGATGTACTAAGACGCACATGCCATTAAAACAGCAAAGTGTAATAGGATTTGATTTAAGGACTTGAGTAAACTGTGTGTGTAGAAATAAATCACACAACTGTAAGGGAAGTTAACAAATGACATAAAAAATGTGGCGCAAGCGGATACAAAAATTTAAATTGTCGCCTATAATCTATGTGACAAATGTATGCTTTTAAACACGACACAATAATGACTCTATTATCATAATGTATTTTTATCTTTTACAGGAACTTTCGTAAATCATCTTGAACGTTAAATAGTACGATTAAAAAAATTATTATCTTTCAGTTTTCATGTACACATGTATCATAAATATTGCTATGAAATAAGACTACTGTTTGTGGTAAAAAAATATATTTGTGTTTCAGATATAAAATATTTATAAAAAAAGGTAACGTGTATTCAATATTTGAAGATATCTTATACTGATATATTGTCTGCAGAAAGTTTGTATAGCCTTATAGATAGTTTTTGTTAATACATAAATTGAAACCCAAATGTTATGTAATGAAAGTAATAATTGTGATTTAAGTGTTAAAATAGCATGTATAGTAGGCCTAAGTAAATATGATAACACCATTATAATCAACAGATTCACATTAATGACGCAAAATAACAACTATCGTGTATAATGTATGATTCAATCTTCTTGTAAATTGGAGAAGATGTTTAAAGATAGCCGAAGTGTTATTTATTCTCTCCTCATTTTTCAGAATTAGCTTGAATAACTTTTACTTGTATTATAAATAATTTTGAAGGGATTAATGTTTAAAGTGTCCCTATGAAAATAAATCCAGCAAATTGAGAATCAACGAACGTTAACATAGTGAAAGTACTTTAGCCTTTCTAGACTTTTCCACACATATGTTTGTGTACGTTAATTAGACACTCTGAAGAAGCAAAGCAGAAATGTATTGGTGCTGCACTATGCGTCAACCAATTTCAATGTTATCGTTAAAGCTACATCCAACTTATAATGCATATACTTGTCTATGTTCAATAAGATGCATTTGTTATACTACAAATTGTGATTAATTGTTATTTGCCAAACCATATATTCACTAAATATCTAAATAGCATCTAAACTTGTGTAACTTATTTTTCATTTCATATCTTTCAGTAAAGAAATTGAATCGTGATAACCAATAGAAGTGTTTTCTTCGTAAGTGTCCTTACGATATCAATAAATAAATTCCATATTCGTATTTGAAATCCTAGAAACTAATATTTTATATATAGAGGGTGTTTAAAAAATGTGTACCACAAATTGGAGAGCGTGTTTCTGTAACGCGCCTCGTGATTGGACAATTTAATTGCTTAATTATGGCTAAACCATTAGTCTGAAAGGTCTGCGAAAAATTTTTTAATAACATTATTGTGTCCAAAGAACACGCTCTCCAATTTTTTATACACATTTTTTAATAAACACCCTGAATATATTATTTTTTTGTAAATACGTAGAAATCAATCTTCAAATGCATGCGATCTAGCAGAGAAGTTAAAACGAACAGTAGTCTCAGACTAAATAAAATTAATATAGATCAGCAAAAAAGAAATTAAAAAAATATTGAGTACAGTCATAAATGTAGTACACACTTACCATTGATATATTAACTACCTTTATTGACTGTTTTATTACCTTTAGTAATGAGTGAAAAGTCCTAAAGAAATGTATTTTCTTATAGAAAAACATTCAGCAGTGGCTATTTTCAAATCATGTTTTTTCAGCACTAACTGAGTTACTGAACGTTGCATTCACATTTTTTTGGTATTTATCGTTTTAATTAAACTTTTTATGTCACAAAACTTAGAAATGGTACACCATTTTGATGTTCGTCCTCTATTGATTTTAAGTAGGTAAAATAGCATTATACAATGCGCAAGTGTGGGAACAAAATTTGAAATGTACATCAGAAAATCTTACCTTGTAAGTGTAGTATTTAAAGGATGCTAATAAAAGAAACGTGATACTCTCTGGCATTAAACTGGATGTTTCACTTTCTAGTTTTGACCGTCTCACTTTCTAAGAGTATATACACTTACCGTCAGTAAAATCCACACAATTCATTAATACGTTGAAACTTAGTCATGACGTTTTTGTCACTATCTTGTGTTTAATCTTATACATTTTTGAGGCAGTAAAGTTAGTGACTCATCCTGTGTATACTTAATTTACTTAGAGGAAAGGGACCAAAACCGAATTCCTTTCTGCAAGGAGATGTCATTAAATAGGTCACAAATAGTTCAGGTATAGCTGATAATGGTAGTTAGTTAGTTTCGAAAGGTGTCATAAGATGGAGCACAATCCAGCTAACTCGTAGTACTAATAGCAGGCGCTACGTATCAGATGTCAATGACCAGCTCAGTTTCAAAATGGCGACCATTCTCGAGAACTGTACGACCGAAGATCAGCGTACTATTGTGCGTTTCTTGTAGGTGAATTAACTTCCTGCAAAGGATATTCATTAGAAAATGTTTCATATTTAAGCCGAGAAATGTTTGCCGCATAAAATCGTGCACAATTGCTTCGATAAATTCTTTAAATGCCGTTCAAAAGTTGCTGATGAAGACCGAATTAGGAATCCCTTTTCACCCACAACCAAGAAATTTCGGGTTACACCAATATCAGGAAGGGTTGTACTTACCGTGTTTTGGGATTCTTAAGGAGTGCTGTTTCCTGCATGCAATTCGAAATAACAACGTTCAGGTCTAATGACTAGAAGAAAATTACTCCAACACGACAATGCCAGACCTCATACAGCTCAAATAATCCAGCACTAGGCTCAACAAATTTGTGAACATCTGCCTTACACCAATAAGCGATTTTTACCCGCTTGGTTCACTAAAATATAACCTGGCTATAGGAAAATGTTTAATGGATGACGAAGAGGTTGAACGACAGGTGCGAATGTCGCTAGGACAGCTGACCAAATACTTTTTTGCTGCTCGTACAGAGATGAGAAAAATGTGACTGAATTGGGGGACTATGTTGTGTGATAATAAATGCTTTTAGGATCGTATCTCACTTAGTACTTTTTCATTAACCGTTTGTGACTTAATTACTGTCTTACGTTTTTTTCAGACTCAAGCTCGTAACTGTTGGTCAATATCAAATCTACTTAACAAGAATTAAAACTGCAAGTTAGCCCTATAAGAATAATATCGTGGTTTTGGTGACTAATTTAATGAAAACTGTTCTAACTCTCAGGAGAAACGAGATATGTGAATGCGATTTAGAAAGAAAAGTACGATATTTATCGATTTGCGATAGGCATACCAAAACCGATGTAAGTTTCCAGCTATCCAAGGAGTTGCTACAGTCATATAATGTTTACGGGATAGCGGATCAGACATTAGTGTGGTTACAAACAAACTATTCTACCCACCGAAATGATCAAGCCAGAACTTTTACAGTTTATCAGCGCTAAAGATACACATCATATGTGTATATTAAATTGGTAATAGGTAAAAATGCATTTTATGAAAAGGCCTACATTTTCAATTTTATAATACCAGCTGACGTATTACTTGGACATAAATTTCTCAAATATATACCGCCCAGTTAGATTTTAGAACGGAGATGAATCGTTGCTTTATTAATGACAAATGGTTCGAAGTTCCGTCGGATAAACAATGAAAATGCACTTTAAAGTGATCTAAAAAAAGATATGGAAGACGTTAACGAACAACGCATCATAGAAGCAAGGAACCGAAAGAATCCCTGCACAATGTTAAGGGTATCGTTCTCAATAAAGCGAGAAAAGATTGGATAAGTAGTAAGAGTCATACACAAAAACTAAAGAAAACAGGTAATCGTTTTACTTTCGACGATAGGTCCATACATGCGTCACGTTAAAGATGACGAACAATATATTGGGGTAAGAGATAAGAAGGGCGACTGACATGAAAGGCACAGAGTTCCCCAGATTGACGGTCATGGGACCCGTATGTCCAAAGCCCACGCCAAAAACTTCGTTGAAAAGAAACCACAGAAGGTGGAAACAGAAAAAAAAGGCTTCATGAAAGACATATATAATGCGTCGAATAGTAAGGAGAAGTGTGCAACAGAAATACATGAATTGCCAAGGAATAAAGTATGTACGCTTAACGATACGAAAGATTTTGCTCGTAGTGAAATAATTGGGGCACCAAGGTTAACACCGACAGGTTGGCCTCGTGGTTAGAGTGCTCGCCTCCTGATCGGGAGGTCCCGGGTTCAAACCCCGGGGCCGGCTCCTAGCCCTGGGTAAAAAGGGTTATCCTACGAGTCTGCCTGTGAAGCACTCCACACTAAGGTATGATCGTAGGCGTGTTCCGGGAGGCACGTTAAAGGCGGGTCCCATCGATAAGTGTTCGATGTAAAAGATCCCACCTCCGGCTATGTGTCGGCTGAGTGGCAAAATTCAAAATTAATTTATCCTGAAGCGTCATTACGACGCGGATGGGGTCTCCATTAGACCTGAGATGTCATAACAGTGGGACCATAATCCAATAGCAATAGCAACAACCAAGGTTAACCTTCGGAGAGAAAATCACATCAAAGTATCAACGATACTTGATCCGACCTTTCTTCGAATAATACAAAAACATAGCGAGTTATTTGCAAAGAGGTTAGGCCACATCAAATGATTTTGCCATTATATAGACACCGAAAACTCGCCACCGATGCGCCAACGTCTACGAACGACGCCAATACATTACCGGACACTGTTAAAATCTGAATTTGAGCGATTATTGGAGCTAGGGGTAATTGCACGCAGCCAATCTGTCTGGCCCTCTCCAATTGTGCTCGTACGGACATCTAACACCACTGTACGACTTTGTGTTGACAGTCGCCACCTTAATTACATCTGTGTTAATACGTGTATGTACCCATTACCTCAGCTAAAAGAGATATGGGGGATATTATCTGAGAGCAAGTTATTCTCTAAGTTAGATTTGAAATTGGCAAATCACCAAATACAATTAGAGTAGATGAGTAGGGCAACGACCACTTTGTTTACGAAATTTCAACTCTTCGAATATCAAAGAATGCCATTTGGGTTGTACGGTGCACCCAGCAGTGTCATGATACGATTTTACGAAGTCATATTGGTATCGATTGCTATGTGTACATAATTATTATCAGTCAGACGATATAGGAGCATCTACTTTCGTTAGATGGCATTTTGATAAAGTTGGAGTGAGCAGGTTCCAAATGTTCACTGAAGAAATTAACATTCCTCCAACAGAAGCCATTTACTTGTGGTGCCAATTACCGCGGAAGGCAACAAAGTCAACCTAAGCCTATGTAAAAGCGGTCAAAGAGTTCCCACGTCCGACAAACACTAAGAAATTAGATAGATTCATAGGGATCATCAGATAGTTACGAGACTTCGTACCTTATGCAAGTGACTTATTAAGCCACATCACGCGGTCATTAACCCACGAAGGAAAAAATGTCGATGGACAGATGACGCTAAAGAATTATTCCGAAACATCCAAGAAGTACTAAATGAGGATAAAATATTTATCCGACCATCATACGACGACAAGTTTTGCATGGCTTGCGATGCTTCTAAAACAGGGGAACTAGCAACTCCAAAAGTTATTGGATTCAGTAGCAAGGTATTAAATAAATACCCCCCCAAAAATATGCAATAGTACAACTTGAACAATGAAGTCCGTGAATTCGATGATACAATGATGGGCCATTTTCTTGTCCAATTACAGTTTTACAATATGTTATGTTCCGGGGGCATTGAACACAATCTTGGACTGGTTTTCAGGAGCGAAGGGACGCGAAAACAATGATGACGTAATTGTAAACGACGAAGCCACTTCGAGATTCCGCAGTACGAAGTGTGTGCACTGGCACAACAAAACCACAGTAATGTAATATGTTGGAACGATTTAACTCCAGAAAAGTTAGCAGCCGCTAAGAAAGCTGACGGAATGCTGGTACACATTATAGATCATCTGAAAAAAGATACCGTACCAAGCGAAAAAGTACAGGCTAGTAATTTACTGAAAATGGAAACCAAGTATAAACTGGATGATAGCGATATCTTCCATTATTTTACCACTACAGGGCACTGAGAAGCGATACGATGAGATATATTGACAAAGAAATACGGTTTGTTAAACATGCAGTTTGAGCTGTGCACATGATTTAAGTATACAAGCCATTCCAGGGAAATTTGGCACTATAAAATTTTAAAAAGATCAAGTTACCTGGTCGGGAAGGATCAAAGTTATGGTTAACTTGAAAAGTCTTGTGAACAATGTCAGTTAGCCAAACTAGACTACTAAAAAAGCAGGCCCAATGCAACATCACAATATAGTGAAGCCTTGGTTCCAACTCAGTCTAGATTTAATGGGAGAATACCCTATAACGAAAAAAGGCCACCAATATTATTTAACAGTGGTAGATATTTGTACTAAATGGCTGATCATCATCCCACTTCAAAAGTCAACTGGAACGGAAATTCTGACGAAGTTAGAAGCACAGATATTTGACATTTGGGGGGCTCCTAAATACCTACTAATGGATAATGCCTTAGTCTATCATAATAAGCAGATGAAGACAATGTGTGCCATGTTGAACGTTCATTTAAAGTTTATCATGCCATGGAGAGCTCGTGCTAATTTGATTGAGCGAAGAAATCGTGATATCAAAACGAAACTCAGGATGTAAGTTCAGAATAATCATATTTCATGGGATCAGAACATCCGGTACATTATCTTTAGCTTAAATAATACTGCCAGCAGTACCACTGGGTACACTGCAATTGAATAATTATTTAGAAGGTTATTGCGAAGGCCGTTAGACCATGCCTTAAAATGTTCACCGAGTGAAATAACTCTGGAACAACTAACCACCACATACACTGACAAGCAGTATATAGCAAAAGTCAATGGTAGACCATACNACCTATAATAAGATGGACAGCAGCACAAACAGGAGGGTTTACTACGACCAACGTCGTAGAGAATTAACATTAAAAAGGGATACATCGTGGTATGGACGACAACGTGATTTCCAATAGTCAGCAGAATAGTGTCGAGAAATTTACTATCAAATTTGACGAGCCATATATAATTCTAGATAGATGGAATGACACATATACGCTTCAACGGATGTCAGATTACAAAGTACTATCGCGAAGCGTACATGTATCTGAATTGAAGATTTATTAACAGAGAAAGATCAATCATGAATGTAAAGACGAAAATACTAGTACACCGAGTGAATGTGTAGAGAAAATGAGTGAGCCAGGTGATTTTAATTATAGATAAGTTTTAACTAAGTTTATAACCAGATTCGTTGAATATAGTCATTGTGGGCAATACTTTGTCCGATCACACGATCTCTCTTTGTTTAATTGTTGACGTGAATTTTGCTTAAACATTAAGTATAAGAATCCTGTACCAGACGTGCGATATGCATACGGGTCAAAACCAATCTAACCTTAACACCTAGTAGTACATTTGAAATGATATATTGTGAGAAATGGTGGGGTAACAATGCACTACCCCAGAGATAGAGCCTTGTGCTAGTGTAGGCTAGTTGAATGGAGAGGTTGAGAGCAATGAATCACCCTTCACCTACCAGCACCCACCAACACTCAAGAACGGATTCTTTTATAGGCATTCTGACTTCTACGTGTAACTAAAAAATCGATAACGATTAATCACCGAGCCACGGTGCAACAGAAAGATAAACTCTTGTCAAAATTCAGAGACCCTACAAATAAATTTATGAAAAAATATAATGTACAACGTCAGCAATATGTGTATATATGTTTGAGAACATTTGATATACCTTTATTTAAAAATGGTTTGAAATATACTTTGGTTTTATTTTGCCACTACTGTTAAATAAAATAAAAATAGCAACAATAGAAGATCCCTAGATAGTGTGGAAATACTTTGCATTGACACAGAGGCAGGGACTGTTATGGAGTTAAAGCACCCTCCAGAACTGTAACCGACTTTGAATCAGTTTTTTTACTTAAATAAATATGCGGTTCAACTGCTCGCTGGGATGAGCGTATAGAAAATAGTCGGGTGGTATTTTACTATACTTATTATATCGTACTGTGTAGGTAGGATAAAACACAGCTTCGATGGCATCGCAGAGGGAGGCTCATTTTAATTACATGCATTTGAAATAAAAGCTTACGAAAAATAAAATAAAAAAAAAGTTGCGTTTTCATGTTTTTAGATAAAATGACAAATACAAACTTTCTGGGAAAACCAGTAGCAGAGTATGTGGACACTCCATGGTGGTTTGATAACCAACATTGTTTCGTATTCTTTTTTCTCGGTGTTTATATTTTCTTGGGATTATTATAATAATTTTAAATTTATTGGTGGACTGAACATGTTTAAAGTAATACGTAATTTGCTGAACAGTCTTGAAAATAGAATTGAAAGAATAATAATACTTTAGAAATATTTCTACCCTTTCAGACTATTTTTCCTCTTTCACGATGGCCGAACTGCGTGGTCTAGTGTTTAGGACAGCGCGCTCTGGCCCGAAAGATTGTGGGTTCCAATCCCGCGCAAGGCATGGACGTTTGATATGTCCATTCATATTCATTAATCGTAATACAAACTGCTTATCGTTTTTAAATGACCCATCAGGTGGCGATACAACGATAAAAATCAATCGTCATCTCTCTATGTTCATGACCTTCCTCTGACATTAAAGTATACAACCATGCACCAGTATGCAGATGATATTCAACTCTATCTTTCTTCTCCACCTGATAACTTGGACGAAGCAGCTGCTTTGTTAAATGAAGATCTAAATAGCATCTCA
>KZ880665.1:8948-20501 GCA_003456935.1 Machilis hrabei
CACTCATAAAAAGTTCGCAGTTCAGCACGCACTCAAAATACTCAACGTTTCTATCTGTTCGTAAATAGACACGTATGCACTTCACAAAGCGTTCTCGTTCTCAAAACACCACTAAATGTTCCTGACAAAACAACATACATTACATTTCAAAAAGTACAATAAAATTGACAGTACAAAATCTCATTCATTCTCGACTGTTTACAGCTTTGTCCATTATAGTGCAAAGTTAAGTGTTATAGAACACATTACCACTTAAACAAGGGATGGATATGAGTAAAAAAAAAACATAATTGATTTAAAGCAAACGATAACATAATAAACAATTTAAACATTTCCTTGTATATTCAGGACCAACCTAAACCCATTTACATGTTTTCTTATGGAAAACAGTTTTGACTAACGTGGCGTTTTCCGGGACCGAATTAACCACGCCAAACGAGCGATAGCTGTACTACGTAAACATAAGAAATTACTTCAAACAATGTAAAGTCGAAAGGCAAGGTAATCTTTGATAATAAAATGAGAATAATTTATAATCTCTTCGTGTATCCCATACCTTATTTCATACAAAATACTTTTAATAATATCACTTCCAAATTACTGAATTACTTTACTTCACTATAGGTCCAGTATCTTAAAAACTAAACAACCGCACTCAAAGTAAGGTAATAGATGACAATAACATGAGCTNAAAATTAAACATTCTNTAAACTGGGTGGGTTTCTGAAGGATTGTGCACTCACTAGGAGATATTATAAGAAATGCAAAGAAAGCCGTATAAGCTTGGCGTTACGCATTGCATTTTGCGTTTTTCATTTGGCCCTNTACTGAGCATGAATTTGTAAATGTAGGCTAAATGGACTTTTCTGAGAAATCTAAATCATATTGAANAAAGTAAAACAATTAATAGTATAGACAATTATATAATAGATGCCAGACAATTTCGGATTACCGGGTCAGAACGGATCACCGGGTGGGTTAAGGCTCAGACCGGGGCGCCGGGTAAAAAAAAAGTGTAACTCGTTCAATTACTGCTTCCCCCCATTGCATAAAGAAAATTACGATTTTTATGTTACTTACTAAATGAATAGAGAAATAAAATTAGCAAGGTGAACTGAGAGGAAGTTAAAAGTACTATCCAATATTCGCTCAAGAGAGTTTGGGGGATTAGGTGATTTACAGAAGGAGAACTTAAACTGCTCTGAAGTAGGGAGATAATTCAATTCCACCTGAGATGCGAGCGATGATTGTATACTCTGAGAAAATTATTGTTGTAGTATTATTGGTTTCTGGGTACATGATAGAACTTGATATATTCTATAACGGTCACTAAGTGTCATTTAAATACAAGAAAAGTATTTGAGGGCTAAGAGAATGACTTGTTTAATTTCAAACGTAAGNGCAGTTCAGTTCATCCTTAATCACCTTGAATTATATCTCAAACTGCGAGTTGGTCTTGATTTTCTGAGTGGATTTTTTTTTAAGGATAAGCACCTGTAATGCAAAAGCACCGTGAATGCCAAAAGTAAACATAGAATTAGGAAGAAAGCAAGTGTTTATGAACCTTAATTTTGGAGGTTTGAAGACTGTATATATCAGGGAAAACAGTTGATGGTAGTGTGTTCCAGAGTTTGGAAACTCGAGGGAAAAAAGTAGAATTCTAGTAGTGGGTAAAAGGTTTGACCGTGTAAGAATGCATGAGACACTTTGCGAGTGTAACAAGAATTCTTTATAGGTATAATAACTAAAGCAGCTGTATNTAATTATTCAAAAACTTACTTTCCGAATTAATTATGCAATGTTACTAGAGTTTGTCAATANATTATTGATTTACAGTGTTTCACATTGTGTTTCACTTATAGTAGGAGTTTTAGATTCAGTAGCAAAGAAAGCTTCCATTTTCTACAACGTATACGTATNTTATCAAGTGCATCCATCATTTAAGTTTTTAAAAAAAATGATTTGTCAAAATTATCACATAGTGTTAGTATTGTTTTTATACTTTTTTATGAAGAATTAAGAAGGCATAACAATGAAAAATATTTTCATATAAACTTAGGCTTTATCGTCCTGACCACTCAAAAATAAATAAATAGAGATATGGGTTTTGATAATGTAGATACCACGGTTTCTTTGTAATATTTACTTGTTACTGTCCATATTATGATCGATTAGTTCATCTTATCATCATTCTTGACGAACTGTCCTTAGAAACCGTGATACTGAACTCTAATGTGACTACTTAAAAATGGCTACTTTGTACTCAAAATTATTGACACGTTTCAGCCATTGCAGTGAATTACATAAGTTGCAAATACATTCAGTATCGCAATGAATATTGCCGCAATTATGATAANTATACTTTAAATGCGATACAATAGAACGGACAAACAATATCAACTACTTAGGTATTATAATAGACCAAAATTTGAAATGGGAGCCACACATAAAACACCTACAGTAGTAACTAAAGTCCGCAAACTTATATACAAATTTGTAGAAATGAAAAATATTTTAAACATAAAATTGTTAAGAATGATATACCTCTCTTTAGTTCAATCAATTCTCCAATATGGCATATTAGGATGGGGAGGTGTATATAAAACTACACTAAAATCATTAACAATAATACAGAAAAAAATTATACAAATAATACTGCAGAAACCAACACGATAGTCTAGTAAATTGATTTGCACAGAATTAAATGTACTAAACATAAGGAAGCTATACCTGACCCAAGTACTCTGCTTTACGTACAAAAATAGAGCGCTAAGACAACCCATTAAACACAGCCATGACACTAGACTCAAACAACAAAGTGTTACAATACCAAAAACTTACAAAACCACCGGACAAAGATATTTCATTTATTATGGGCCAAAATTTTATTCACTAATACCAAACAAAATACAGAGCTCCCTCAACCACAAAACCCACAGACCACAGATCAAGAAATGGGTAACAAACCTAGAAGATAAAACCATAAAATCTATTCTACACTGAAAGATAACATAACACACTAAATCCTAATAAACACATTGNTTAGATAACACACTGTTTAGATAATCTAACACACAGACTTCCTCAAAATTCCGACACAAACATTTCATATACCCCTTCCCCACACACAAGTTTACTTATGTGGAGAGGTTACGTATCAATTTCTTCTAGAACTANAACCCCATCAACATATACAACATTATTTACACTATATGTACCTTATTTGTCATTAAACTAAGCNTAGTAATAAGTCTTTTAATATGTATAATGATAATCACATAATGAAGTATGTATATGTTTTTAACTGTGTAACAATTATATATGTAAATCCAAAAGAAATTGAAATAAATTGAATTGAATTGAATTCATGAAATACAACGTGTATTATGCAGCTATATTATAAAATTTGCAGAACTGTTGTACTTAAGATAAAAATATATTTTTAAATTATATTTTTCAGTTTTAACTTAAAGTGCATGAATGGCTGTATTATGGGGTGGAAGCCCTTTTTCCGTATTTCTGAAAAATTAATAAGGAATGACATAATCGTAAAACAAACAGTGAATGATGTTACTTAGTTAATTAGGTGAACGCAGTATTGTATCTGTACCAATTTTGAAGCACAGTAGGAAGTAGCCTGTATTTAGTTTGACTAACTCTTATTTAATTTATCTATTAGGTTCGTAATATAAGTGCCACAATTTTGTNTATCAGAACAAATTAAGTTAGCGCATTTACTACCTTGTTTCAAACGTTTTATCACATTCTTTCAAGNACACCTCATACTTTCACTGGATATTTTCAGATCAATTTTTAACGACAAATCTTACCTTCTTTTACCCCATAAATTAGTACTTATTTTAGTATGCACATTTATTTTAAATGTTACTTAAAATTTTCATAATTTTTTTAGTTATAAAAACTGTTCATTTTGACTGACAATTGTTTGTGGGTATCACCTTTTTTACTTGTGCACAGTGGAATACCCTACGGTGTAGGATACTGTCTGCCATGTAGGGCCTACACAATAGACTCCAAACGTTATTTACAGCTTAGATGGGTTGTAAGCTTACTGTCACTTAAACTTTCGATACTCATATCTCCATCCATCAGTTATTTCAGAATGAGGTAATGCTATTTAGAGATTAAAGCACTATCACCTTTCATGGAATATAGCGTATGTACTACCAGATAACACAATTCTGCAGATAACGCAAACCCTTATATAATTTCGTGTTAAAAATTGTGATTCTGGGAATTATTTTGTCGATAGCGTGCACCCTAATTTTAAGGCATGAAAAAAGGAAACATGTGCTTGGTATCTGCGAGTAAATAAGGCATTATAAATTTGCATGAGTGCGTCTTATTTATTTCGGGTTTTCCGTTTACGGTCTTCGTATACCCACAAAACTTTACCTTCAATCATAAATGTTTGATCTACCCACCGGTGGGGAGTTAGGGTGTTAAAGATCTCTTCCTCAATAAGTGCCAAATATATTGTACCTAGATGTGTTTCGTACTGAACATTACATCACTGATGACACCAAATGGCACAGTTGAAAGTAATGATTACTCTGTGCATTCATACGTTTTTAGTGTATAATCTTTATTTCGCAATATTAAGTCAGCTTGATCTGATTACTTCACGTTGCTAAAAAGGATGGATGTTTGGTTTTCCGGCGCGTCAACACAAAATGGTTATTTGCGTTGCTAAAAAGCCGTTATTAAAATGTTCACAAAAGTTATTGTTTGAGGTAATACTAGTATTTTTCCGGTCACTGCCCGTGTGTGAATGTTTCCATAGTTAAAGTGGCGTTTGAGATGCATAATATTAGTTGTAAGCATCCTTCATGATAAAATAATACTGAAACCGGTTAGCATAAAACTTTTAATAAAAACTCCATTAGTTTTTATAGTTTAAATATAAAAATTTTGGTCTTGTAAACCAAGGATAATTATAAAATTTAAAAACATCAGGAAAAATAAATCTTTCTTATTGGTACACTTTTAAGACTAGTTGGTACATTTTGGGGCGTTATTAGTACATTTTAGAGCACTGTTGGTACTTTTTCAAACTTTATTGTTACTTTTGTGGGCCTTGTTTGTACATTTTCAGGTATTGTTGGTACGTTGGAACGTTAAATTTTTGTTTTCTTGTAGGAGGCTTTACATAACTCGAATCATCCTCCACCGTAACCTGTTGATTGCGCTAATTCTGAAGAATATTATCGTCATTATGTACAAATGCCTATTGGTTATGGACGAGCTTGAAGGGAAGGGTGTAAGTATTGTGTAGGGAAAATACGAGTAATCCAGTTCTTAGTAAGAATGGAGTAAACATTATAAAACTGAGAGAGGCAAATTTTAGGATTTTAGGAGGAAAAATGTAGAGAGGAAAATATACTATCTAAGGCTATGATTTCAGTTTCAATGCTCCAGAATGGTTCGTGAATCCCAATCGTTGGGATCACTAAACGGAAATTCAGTTTACAGCTACAGTGTGTAACAATTAAACCGTGACTCCATAGCTACGAAACCACATCTAATATGCATAAAAAGATTGTGGATATTGAGGAAGGAGAAACTATTTGACGCTGTATACATGAAAAAGGGCTAAGCATGAATTTACTCTGCAGTATATTGAAGTTTGAAGCGAGCATGAATAACACAGTTAATATTTTCTTACAATTAATTTTATTTTACACTCTTCGTGTACAGAATGGAAGGATTTCCAGGAGTGACACATTGATGTTTATGATATCATTCATCTTCTGTCATCAAAATAAGTATTGTTCATCGTCATTAAATGACCCACCAGGTGTCTCCCCAAATGACACAAAAATAAACGGACTATGTGCCCAAATGGTTTGCAAATTGTAAAATTAAATAAAACCTTAAAATATAAAAAAGAAATTAGTTAAAACCGGCACAGTACTGCCTCCTGTATTGTTAAATGAAATTAATCCTTTTAAAGTACAATAAAATACATTAAACCAGAGCTTGTGACATTGTAGATGAATGTAGCACAAACAATAATTAAACTGGCACAACAATGTTTTCCACGCTGTAAAAATAAATTATATTTTAAAAAATAACACACAAATAACTTAAACACGTTCACCAATGTTACCAATACCTTTACGTTAGCAAAATATTGATCAAATAAGATCAACCAGTTTAGTGTTTTATGTAAATGTAATATATCAATTTTTAATTGCCCACAGTACAAATGAGCAATTTCAATAACAATAACTTCGTATCAATTACTAAGAATACATTTATCATAGGTTAAACCTTTGCGAAACTTAAATTGTTAGTCTGAATACACGTGAATAAAAAATTTATTGACACGGAATATAAAGCTCCAAAAGAAAAAATAGTATGCACAGATACATTATACTCGTATATATATTTTTTGCTTTATATATTGATCCCGAACGTATTGTGTGCACCTTTTGGGAACATNCTCTTTATTTCAAAGTTATAAATTCAAAGTATTTCACTGGACATATAACACTATTNTGTTTTATTTCAGGTATCTAATGTGATGAGCAATACCATTTGGTGCAGAACTCTGGTTACGTTTGAGAAGTTTGTAGGAACAGCAGTTTTTACCTGTATGCTTGCGGAAGGAATTTATATGCACAGGCTTATAGTTGCTGCTTTTAAACGAGAGCCGAAACGAATCATATTTCACCTCATTGGATTTGGTAACTAAAAATGCTTGACATACTATGGGTGTAAATATAAAGGAAACTTCATTGCGTACTTTCTTCTCCATTTTCTTATAAGCATGTATTTTCTGATTTGCGCATCTAATTAATGCGTTGGTGTTTGAAAAATATATTCTGAGAAATTAAAAAGGGCATACTACCCTGAGTATCGTGAACCAAAAGAAGAAGAGTATATTATAAATTGAGTATAACGTGGATCAATTCTGAGAATTTTATGCCATTTTTAGTAAAAGTTGTACAACTGCTCGCATCCCTGGCCGATTTATCGGTTGTGAGGCTGAAGAAAACTAAGACACTGATTGGCCACCCAGATGTTTTGATCTAAATAAAGCATTTAGATTATTATATGTGGGGCTAGATGATGGACGAAAGCAATGGTCCTAGAAAGAAAGGTGAAAACACGATAGACATTGCTCGATCGCGTTTTGGATGCCGTAGCACTCATCAAGGGCAAATAAAAACATCTAAAGCGAGTTACTCGTCAATTCACAGACCAGCTGCATTGTGTATTGAGGCCGATAGTGGCATTTTTGAAGATTTACAACAGTAAATGTTCAAAAATGCCAAGAATAAATGGGTCTTCTTCTTCTCCCTAGCCTTCTTGTAGAACTAATCCAGCCATTCATCCGTAACTGTTCAGAATCTGACCCAAATTTATATAGTTTTTGTTTTGTTTTTTAGTCAGACAGACCTCTGATATAAGGCCCTAAAGCTATGACCTTTCGTCACAAATTACTCTATACATTACAGTCATGGAAATCGCTGTTCCAAAGGTTGTTAAAAGATAAGAAATGTGTTATCGCGGTAAGTACAGTACTGTACAACCGAGTGACATAGTGTGTAGAGTGAAATTGCCTTCGAAGGGCTACATAACTAAGTATTAATGTAACAATAACACGTAGAGTATATTAAAATGAGCACATATTTCAGGCTTATTGATTGTTTAGTTGTTAATTCAAAATATCTGTAACTTTTGAAAGGTCTGTTGCTCGTTTGTTGATTTCATGAATTTTGTAATTTAGCCGTACCCGCAATCCCAGTTATCGCTTGGGCCGTTATCAAAGCGTCAAATTATGATTTCAACTGCTGGATTACTGAAGAAGGTGGATCTTACGTTCAGTGGATTATTGACGGACCTAGAATTGCAGCCTTGGCAGTAAGTTCGTTATACATTTTACATTAATTTAAATGCTTTACCTGAGTGAATGGTTTGGTTACCACGGTAGTTATACGAAAATATTAAAGCATAAAGAAAATATTTTTTTAACTAGCATAACTAGGCAAACTGACAGATTTGTTGTCATCACATTTAAATACAATGGAAGTNAAGGTTCCCTACTACTCTGGCAGGATTAACTTTGTGTAGACCTATTTCTTGCGCGATTAATTAATATGGTGGGTCATAAATGTAAAATTCCAGCAAACTCGAATTAATTGCGTAAGTATTTCTATATACGTAAAATGCACAATCCTTTACCTAATATCTCCAAATAGTAACAATTTTTTCTTGAATTTATAATTTGTGTAATCACATTAGCAGGATTTGAAACACATCAGCTTTTTAAATGTTAAAGGCTACCACCAATACCCCATTTTTTCCTTTAGAAAATGATCTTCAAATTTCATTTAACCATCTTTCCTTATTTTCAGATCAATTTTCTTCTTCTTCTTGACATTCTTCGCGTGCTGTACACGAAATTGCGGAAGGACACTTCGGAAGAATCAAACAACTTAAAGTAAGTTGGTTTATATCCCTATTGCTCAAACGGATGTTTGAAAATTTCAGTTTATTTTTGTTTTACAGGGTCTGCAAACAATAATTTGTTTGAATCAAACGAATGGAATTACATAGTTTCGGTTCATGGTTAAAATGATTCNATCGTACAAGACTCGGATTCTTCGAATGAATTGGCTGGTGCCTGAGACCATACAATGTATACCTTGAATCACTCAGCCACTAGGAAAGTGTATTCCAGTGTAATAGAATATACTGTATACTCAATAAACATATTTTTTCATTTTAACCAGTGCAGCATAAGGCTTACATGTTAGACGTGCTTACAAGCCGGACACTGATGTGCAGTGAAACAGAACCGAAACTTCATGCTCGTTCAGATAATGTTCCGCTCGAACCTACATTAAATCGGAAATTGAAGATGGCTGTCTTCTACAGTCATTTCTGAAAGAAAAAAAGTGTGACGATGAATGACGAAATAATAAACACAATAAACATTAGATTGGTAATTGCTTGAATGTTGCTTATTTTAGATACACCAATAACTTTTTAAGTGGAAAACGATGCTTCAAGGAAGAATATAGTTTTATGAATACAAAAGTTTAGTGTAATTTTGGGATAATANCATGTTTTTAATTAGGTAAATAAAAAAGGGTCACTCTTTGATAACCCAGAGACTCCTAACGATCTCATTGATTTTGACAACATTTTAGGAGTTGAACTCTCAGGAGGGATTATTACTTTGAATGGTTGTTAGGGTTGTAGAGAAACTTGGGCGCCTTCCAGGCATGTTCCAAATAATAATAACAATAAAACTTTGAAACTGTTTCAATAATTTTGATTGCAATGTTTTATTTTATTTATTTAAACAGCGTTGACTCTAACAGAAGTTCAAATGCAGCACTAACAGTATTTAATAATGTACACTAAATTAAATGTGTAGTCTAATTTAATTTAAAAAAAATTAAACTGACAATGTTGAAGGGCTCTCATAACATAAAATAGGTTAAATAAACCACATTGAAGGGATACAGCGCAAGGTAGCGAGGTTTGTATTGGGTCGATATGATAGAATAGATAGCGTATCTGAAATATGGAAACAACTAAATTGGATTTCATTAGCCGACAATTGCCGCCACAATAGGATGAAAAAGTTTCAACAAATAATTGACGGTCACATGTCATTACACTGCGAACGCGTACTGCAAACAGCTACGTATATAGGTAGAAATTATCGTGTAAATAAGATAAGGGAAATCAGGTGTAGAACGGACGGGTATTTGTGGTCTTTTTTTCTTGGGACAATTCGGGAATGAAATCGTATATAAGTTGGTGCGTTGCACCCCCTGCCAAATACTAAAAGTTGNTTGCGGCGTAAGATGCAGATGTAGGTTTATCAGTTAGTGTTGCGTATACTCTTCTTGTATTCAATTTTATAGTAGTTCCAGTTAATCTTTGTGCACTTCTTACAGGAGGACAGCTAGAGCTGCTATCTTTTTGATGCCTATTTTCGGCGTGCCTTTTCTTGTGACTCTTGCAAGACCTAGTGCGAGTAACTGCACCGTAGAACAGACTTATTACTTTATAACGTATGCACTGGATGGCTTTCAAGGTGCAATCGTTGCAATTGTCTATTGCTACGCTAACAAAGAGGTAAGACCTTAACTGTAATTTAACTAGCAACATATACTATATGCTGCTGTTGTGCGTAGAAAGAGGGGATTTTAGTAAAAATTGGTATATCTAGTATGACACTTGTATGCATATGAAAAACAATTTTTAATTGTTCTGTTATTTTGGGAGCTAAGATACATGAAAATGTTCCAAAATTTCTGTGTTACAATTATAAATAGTAAGAGTACTTCTATGTAGATTCAATGTTCATTTCAGTCAATACATGTCATTTTTACTTTGAAAACTAAAGGTCTTGTCAAAGAATTTTCAATATATATATATATATAAAATTTGTAAGAGAAAAACAACAAGGAAAGAGAGAAATACATAGTATGTGCAGAAAATCTCCAGTACGTAAAGCCAAATCAGGTAATCATATAGTACCTATACTTTATCGATGTCAGTTAAAGAACTGTGGAATAAATAGTTCTTTACCGGGGTAATTTGACCATCAATTTTGACTGTTCAATCTTCTCAATAGTAAGGAGGATTGGGTGCGTGTAGTAAGTGTGGCACCATGATCAGTCTGGTACCGTAAAAATGAAGACACACAAAGGGTCACATCACCTTAAGCAAAGTGTCTGAAACTGCCAACCTTCATATTTTTTCATTTTCCTTCATCAAGCAGCGAGTTTATTGTAATTAATCAAAATTCCTCAACCAAAATGAAAGTATTTGATGTTCTATAATGTTTTTGTTATTAACGTGACAACACTTTGGGCTACCTCTAGAGAACTCTACGATTAGTGGTTACACAGTGTATGTATCATGAAAGTTAAAGTAGTTTCTCAATATTGTGATCAAAATTAAAAAGTGGTGAATTTAATCCACTCTAACGAATATAGTCTATTTTATTGGTCATATATTTTTCAAACGTAAAACAAGAAATAATTATTGCATGCAGGAGCTTGAGCATTATACCATTTTGAAGAAAAAAGTATACTAGATTACAATTACCTAAATTGAGCCCCGATTACGTGCACATAAACCAGGAACAGAATATGTTTACCTCTCCGAAATTCATACTTGGTTGCCATTTTCACACTTTTTATCGTCACACTCTACCATTGCTTTTTGAAAATACATCTTTCTAACTATGACAGTAAGCACTTCTCTCAAAGTAGAAAATTTAGTTTTAGACTAGTGATCTGATTAGTTATTAAATAAATAGCAAATTACATTTTTGCCACCACCAAAATTTTCCTCACAAAGGTCTGGTGTTGATTGGTGTACAGTCTTTATGATTTTTTTTTTACGGAAATTAATAAACTATTGTACGGTATCTTAAAGATTTTTTTGCCAAAATCTATTCATGAAAAGTTTCCCCCTAAATTGTTGTTACAGACTGTGTACTCAGTATGTATACCACTACTTATTCTTGGACACTGTACCGATATAGGAGTATATCGG
>KZ880669.1:10663-24130 GCA_003456935.1 Machilis hrabei
CCCAAAACAAATCTAGCCGCCTTACGCTGAACTGACTGAAGAAGATTTTGCAATCCAACCTCATACGGGTCCCAAACACCAATGTGTTATATGCAATTTGCTTAACTTACTGAAAGGGCAAGTCACTGCCAAGGACTACTACGAAACAATATTTGGGGCAACCAGGTCCTTTCCATGGTGCAGACATTGTTTCCTGCAGGTAGTGCCATTTACCAAGATGATAATACCCTGATTAATACTGCTGGAGTTGTCCAATTGTGGTTTGAGGAGCATATAGAGAAGGTTTTGCATCTTCCCTGGCTGCCACAGTCCACGGACCTGAATATCATAGAGCCACTGTGGTTTGTTTTGGAGAACAGTGTTCGGGCCCGATATCCAGCATCTCTGAAGGAACTTTTAGAAGTTTTGCATGACGAATGGTATAAGATTCCATTATCCACCATCCAGGACTTATATTTGTCCATTCCATTGTGAATTCAAGGCTGTCTTGGATACAAAAGGTGATCTTGCACCATATTAGGTAGGCGTTTCCATATTTTTGTCCATCTCCCCCCCATATATCGCAATTGTAGAAGAGGAAATTCTGAAAAAAGGGCATTACTCCTGTACAACTTAACCGTGACAACATCTATACTAATCATACACTAACCTGACCAAACTTAAGCCACAGTTGCAGATATGACCCCATAATAACCCAATGTTGCTAAATCCACAACTACCCCATGTGGGGAGAAAAATTCCAGCCTGCTGTTTTCAACACTGATGCATACTTGCAGGCTCTTAAACAATTGTTTAACATGTGTACACTTTATCCCACGAGGTTAAAAAAAACAAAGAAAACAGCTATCTTTCACGTTAATTACCACGGACTCTNGTAGATGTACCCAGAGGACATGGGTTAATCTGCTAGTTGTTGGAAATTCAAGATGTCTAGTTTCTCACACAACTATTAATTCACTGTATAACTACTGCTGTACCTCAGCAACATATCTACCAGCATAGGCAGGAGAGAAAAATTGTTATAGTATTCTGGAAAACTGTCGGCACTGGTTTCCCATGCAGACCAAGATGAACCTCCTTTTACTTTGCGATGCTGACTGATGTACTTAAGTGATACACAGATTTTTACATTATTATTATACTTTACTATATTTCACTACACTACTTGTTTACGCACTTGAGACTGACATATCATCTAGCTTTTTACCAAATATCTAACAGAGAAACTTTTTTCTGATCATTTCCTTTTGAATGCAGTCCTGAACTGTGTACAATAGTTCAAGAAGGCTAGAAGAGTTAGAATCAATGGCAAACTGCATGGCATCACTGAAGAGCCTTGTTGATGTGTGCGGATCTTCGTTTCAACTTCCTGTCATTCGGCTGCTTCTTTTCCTCCTCTCCCCCTCCTCTTCTTTTTCGGCATTTCTTACTGCTAGCGATGATGTTCACTTGTTCACTGTTATCTACATCATACCCTGCAATCAACCGGTAAGGTACTTGGCAATATCAATACAAAATCAACTGAATGGTTTAATAACAATCCTGGTACTGNATAGTTTGGGCCAGTAACAACCTTTTTGTTTTTTCAGGAATTGGAAAATTTAATTCTTTCTATCTTTAACCTTTAGACATTAACACAATGAGATTCAGCATTGCCAATAATGCGGTAAACAGCAATTTGTTTCCTAATCCTTTTTTATGATTTTCTGAGAAAACCCATTAGAGTTTTGGCCAGATTCGTTATCGGAATTAATGTTATTGACAATATCCCTGACCTTCTCTTGTATCAATAGAGAGGCAGGTATACTAAACTATTTTAGTGCCGTGTGAAGCCACTTGTCCGAACAATGACATTAATTCTCAGACCAAATGATAAAAGATGGGTGTTCAAAATAGAGTACCATACATCGTGTCTTAATTTTTCTCTGCATTATACAAAAAAAATAACACTATAACGCCTATTCTATCCACCGGGAGGAGAGAATTTGTCCACATTGCACAAGTTTCCGTCTAGCTCACGTTCCGCCTTGCACAAGTTTGACTGTATTATAAGAATGCTAACCTACACTTCTTATTGATGGGACCCCACTCTTAAGGTTCCTCCCAGAAGGCACCTACAATCATAAGTTAGCGTGAAGTGCTTCACAGACAGACTCGAAGGATAACCCTTTATACTCAAGGCTTGGAATTTGAAGCCAGGACCTCTTGTACATACTTTAATTGATTATTTCTTAGTGTAATTAACACCACACATAATCATCACCATTTTATATAAAACTGTTTGTCCAGAAAACATTGAGGTTTCCTGGACATTAAAATTCACTAATATGAGAAAAAAGGTAGTATAAAGGCTATTGACTTTGTAATATACTAAAACCTTAAATTAAATGCCAATACAAACATAATGCAAATCACAAAAACACAGTTTAGACACTAAAAGTTAATAGAAAAATAAAAAATTATGGAATAAATTACTTACAGTTTCACAAAACTCTTTAGCAGAATAAAACATATCTGAAAACTTTCTACACTGAGCTCCACTGGGACACATATTGTGACCGTTTTTCCAATCGAAGTTGGTACCCCAGTTGTTGGTACACGTGTAATCGTCTTGACAATTCATGTACCATGCCTCACAATCGCTCGCACAAAGTGGGACCTGGTAAAATCTTTCCTTGCGTATTTTCATATCTACCTGAAAGAATCAAAGCCATTACTGTTATTGTTTCAAGTTATCTTATTGCAGATACACACCAAATACTGTGACTGGTGTGATTAAGGTCTGTGGGAAAAAATACACGAAGATAAAAGGCTATAAATATGGAGATGTTTAATCAGCATGCACTCGCATATGGATCACATAGCATAGGGCCGTCGTTCAGTTTGCACAAGTAAAAAATGGTGTCTATACAGGAGAATTTGGTTTTCTATTGCTATTGGATTATGGTCCCACTGTTATGACATCTCAGGTCTAANGGAGACCCCATCCNCGTCGTAATGACGCTTCAGGATAACTGAATTTTGAATTTTGCCACTCGGCCGACACATAGNCGGAGGTGGGATCTTTTACATCGAACACTTATCGATGGGACCCGCCTTTAACGTGCCTCCCGGAACACGCCTACGATCATACCTTAGTGTGGAGTGCNTCACAGGCAGACTCGTAGGATAACCCTTTTTACCCAGGGCTAGGAGCCAGCCCCGGGGTTTGAACCCGGGACCTCCCGATCAGGAGGCAAGCACTCTAACCACTAGGCCAACCTATCGGTTTTGTTTTTCAAGGATTTAAACCTCAGACAAGAATGTTCAGTGACTAACCTGAATTTGTATCCCAAGTTCCTTTGCTCCTTTATCAGTTCATGTATAATTCAATCACCAATGACTACTATTAAAGATAAAAAAAAGTTAAATAATTACCTCAGTCACGAATTACATAAACTAATAAACAAACTCCCACTGAGTACTGCTCATCTGTTTTTTCCCAGTGGCCTCCTTGAGAAACAGACGCTTTACTTTGCAATGTTGCCACACATCACTTGACAATGTATAGAGTATCTAAATTTAGTGGCATAAAGCCAATAGATGGCAATACTTATGCTCTGTATGTAACAAAGACAATCAGTGCTAACAATGTAAAATTTTGATATAATTACTGCATCAATTAACATAATAGATGTAACAATTATATTAACATGTAACATTGTTAGCACCGATCTTATTTGTTATGTGTTACGTACAGAGCGTAAGTATTGCCATCTATTGGCTTTACGCCACTATACGTAGATACATTATACAGTGTCTAGTTCTGTGTGGCAACATTTCAAAGTTAATCGTCTGTTTCTCAAGGAGGCCACTGGGAAAAAACAGATGAGCAGTATTCAGCGGGAGTTTGTTTATTAGTTTATGCAATTTGTGACTGGGGTAATTATTTAACTTTTTTTTATCTTTAATAGGCTAGTAGTCATTGGTGATTGAATTCTACATGAAATGATAAAGGAGCAAAGGAACTTGGGATGCAAATACAGGTTAGTCACTGAACATACTTGTCTGAGGTTTAAAACCTTGAAAACCAAATTCTCCTGTATAGTCACCATTTTTGACTTGTGCAAACTGAACGGTGGCCCTATGATCAGCCAAATTTACTAGTATTTAAAAAAAATCATGAAATTTCATTCTCTTGTCTACAGTTTTGTAAGCAAGTAGTTTTAATGCAGAGTGAACAGTATTAAATAAACTTGTGATTGAGATGTAGCTCAAAGCGCTTCAGTGTGTGGCTATTTCGCAATGCTGCAGCCCTGTTATGTTCACACTGATCTTGCAGCCCTAAAAGGAGCATCTATGCACGTGTAGCTAAAGTTATGTGTAAAGCAGCAAACCTTTAAGGAAACTTTATCATTGGACGTGCCCACTGATGGGAATAAACTTTACTGACTTATAATACTGTTAAATCAACACATCCAGTAGTTACACTGGGGTATTTAAAAAAAATGTGACGAGTTTTCTATTACTTAACCCTTTGCGGTCGGAGTTCGATATATAATCGACATTCACTACATGCCTCCACGGTCGTTGTTCGACATATAATCGACAAACTGAAATTTAGGTTGTTTTTGAGACGTAAGTCGATTAATAATNGCTAAAGGCAAACCCATAGCCTTGGTAAGTTCTCTGCCAAGCTTGTGCTGCCACCTCTTATTGGAACTGAAAACTTGTACGGAACATTGAAACAAATACAACNGTTGAAAGTAAACATAAATATGGATGACCGGGGCCTTCAAGTGTCCAAAGTGATGCACAAATATTTATTAGGAATAAATATAGAGAGAGGATGGTTTTCGACAATAATTGGGACAGTGGTGATAGTAATTTAAGTGCATTGGTGGCAAGTGAAAGTGACAATTCAAACTCTGATGGCAATGCCATTCAGAATCGTGTTGCTGACGACTGGTCGTTTATAACTCGTCAAAATGAAAAAAAATCTCATGTTCCAAAAAATAATTTACCAACAAATGCTAGGCCTAGCGAATATTTTATGTTATATTTTGATGATGTGTTATCGAACAATATTGCCACTGAAACAAACACACAGGCACAACTAAAAATGGAAGTGAAACAGCTGAGCCGAAGGTCAATATGGAAAATGAGGACTGAAGTAAGTACAACAGAAATGAGAGCATTTTTGGGTGTAATTATGTATGACATCAAATACTGTTGGTCCAGTGACTGGATTTCAGATAGGCCTACTAGATTTTTTAACGTCATGTCCTCAGATCGTTTATTGCAGATTTTTTGGATGTTAGTCTACAAGTGGGTAATGATGCCACTTCTCATTGAAAACTATTTTAAATGTGACCTTTGACCTTATATTAAAAAATAAGCCACAAACCTGTTCATTGCTATCATTCAGACAACCTAAATATCTTCTAGGCCTACTTTCATCACATGATATTGAAATTTGTAGATACTGTGAAAATGTNCCATTCTTGCATAAAAGCCTTACGTCCTGGCTAAGAGTTTTCTTCCTGGCATTATGACTGCAAAGGGTTAAATAGCCTTTTCACAGATCATATTAGAAGTAAAACATAACAACCTCATCCCGATTTAATCACAAAAAGAGTTACGAAAGCAAAGAAACATGACCAGAAACTATAATATGGTAAAATGTTTTATGAAACATGCTAAATTTACTGCAGGAGTATTAATTAGCTTACACAGGGTTGTCATATTTTTAGTGACAAAAAAAAAAAGGAAAAGCAAATTATTAAAAATAAAATCTAGTGTATAATTCCCAAAGCTTGTCAATCTGAATGTTAGAACACNGTCTGACAATGTTTATCTTTAGTCAGATTTATAAGAAATATATGTAGTTGTTGGAGACTGGTCTGTCATCATGTTACTAGCACACCAGCTCTTTGCCTGTTCACAGCTGTGAAACACCTCATCNCTACACGAGGGGAAATGCATTCCAGTATATCAGTGACGGAGGAAGGAAGGTTTTGGACCACATGAGCCAGAGCTTTGAAAAACTGTAGCCAATGTGCAGGCATATTACCTGACGACATCCCTGTTTAACACGTGAATGGTTAGAAAAACCTGATGGATTATAGTGAATCGACAACTCGGGACCTTTATAACATAGCCTACTTGTAACTGGAACCTATGATAATTTGTTTCAAGCTACTTTCTAAATTGCTATTGCAGTGATTAAAGACTGGACTCCAAACCTTTAACCTGAAACTTTCTNAAATCTACCCAATATCCTGAAATAGCTNCATTCTACAAATACTCTGGAGTTTTGCTTACCTTCACAACCCAAGGCCCAATATTTGGCGAGCATTCGTAAAAGCACAAGTCTTGAACGAAGTGACGTCGGCAATCCGAGGACAAGTTTTTGACGTGTCCACAGTGATTCCAATTAAAATTATACATGTTGATGTTATGAACGTTGTGTGTTGTGTTCAACATACAACATGATCTATCTACCCAAGGGGTGCACTGGAAAAAAAGGGTAAATAATATAGCCTTACAGGAGCAATGTGCACGTACTTTAACCAGATCTGGTATCAACATGTTTTACAGCTAGTTTACAACAATAAATATGAAAGGAGGAGAATTACAAGACACTTTAGTTTCCAAGACAATATGCATAGTGATATTTTTCACTAGACTTTGTTTTTAAGTAAAATGGTTATCAACTGGCACATGACATTTGATAAAGTTGCTTTTGAAATAGGTCTCTTTCAAAATAAAATATTTGGAAACTATGTTCAAGAATCACAAAAACTTCACAAAATAAAAATGCACCAGTAGCAAACAATTTTCTGTCACTGAATNCATCCTATTAAAGATGGGNGACAATTTTTATGATACACTATACGTACATGTAATATTACTAATCTATTCGTAAAAAAAGAGAATACACTTATTTATAATGTAATTATACTACATTGCTTATGGAGATGAAAACTTTCATGGCTGATATTAGATGAAGATTTTTAGATTTCTCAATTCATTATGGTGTCTTGATCATTGAGTACGTATAGGGACTATAGACCTATTAATTAAATATTAATGGCATACAATCATAAAATGATTTAAAATAAAATTAATGTTTCACAAAATAAATTAGTTCATGAAACATTACATTTAATTAAAATTATTTTACTCCATTTCATGTTTTTTATGATTGCTCACAACTAATATTCAATGAAAATGGAATAATAGTTACTAATGGCCACCTCCCACGAGAAGATTATTGGAAAAGTTTTATAAGACAATGGTGTTTGCAAATAGTATAAGAGCCCAATTCCAGGAATTTCTCTACAATGTACGATACGACATTGCCTANTGGGTAAGAGGATTATTGTACAAGACGGCCAATGACAGAGTTAGTTCGTGTCAGGACAAATGACAGGTAACAACCACCAATCAGAATGCCGCTATGTTTTATGTTTACAGGATTCACTAGATCGAAAGTGTCCATGAAAATTAATTGAGATGTAGTGGACGACTTTGGGGGGGAAACACCTATGTGCAAATACTTGATTTTTAGGCCAGCTCAGTTAGGTTAGGTAAGGTTATTATTAAAGCCTTATTAAAGAGAGTAAAATTTAAATCATGGCTTGCAGAAGTCGCAATCGCTCTGGATCTAGTGGAAGGTTGTGTATACATTCCTATGGACAGGAAGCAAAAAGCAGTCAGGTTAAAAGCGAGTCTATGAAATTCTTTTGTAAAATAGCGTCGTGGGCAGTGCGTTTAAGATTATCACGTTAATTGCAAACAAGTTCCTCTTATGAAACTCTTTGAATAATCTTCTCGTGGGAGGTTGCCATAAGCCACTTCTGATGTCCCAGAACACCGGATGTGGCATAACACTCGGAAAACTAAAAATCACCATCATCTTCAGACACGTTCCTTGGTCACTTGGATGTTGTTATATGCATGTTTAACTGTAGAGTTAAACACTAATAACTATGGGTAGACAATTTTCACAAATACTATATGTGCAAAATGCTCAAGAGAATAGTTCTTTTTTTTTAGATGACTACATGAAAGGGAGATTTTTTTATATAAAGTTTTTATTTGAATTTTATGTATGTGCCATACAATATAGAAGGCGTTCAGAAGTCAATATGACTAACTCCAATATTGTTTATTGTGGAGTTACTGAGTTTGTTTATTTTGTTCTGCATTAAATATAAATTATTACGAAAGCAAGTGCACAGTAAAGTTTAACTCAAAACAATGTCGACATATTTTTTAAAAAATATTTTTATGCATCACTAAATTAACTGTGATTATTTAACTTCAACCTTGATGATCTCAATTTTTTTCAAAACGGAGTTAGTCATATTGACTTCTGAACGCCTCATATATTGGTAAACTGAGTTTTTTTTTTACATACTGATTTATCTAAATTGTGTGTGCGTCAACTTGCATGTGTATCGTGTAAAATATAGTGTTGTGCTGGGTTTAAAAAGTTGCTAAGTGTGAATAGAAAGCTTTACCAACTATGGAACCCAGGATAAGCCACTGTTATATACTCTCTACTTAAAATAACTCCAGAGTCTCAATCACAAAACAATGAACTAATGAGAACTTTGTTGTAAGAGTAGGTACTACAGGTCTAATTTTAATGCTCTTTTAATGTGTCAGGCAATATAGGCCTAATACAAGCTGCTAACCAAAAGCAAAGAAAGAATGTTCACATAACAATGTTTTGGATAATTGTATACTATGATACTGTTACAGATTTTTATTTGTTATTCTTTTTAACCATTTGCAAGGTTCGCTAACATTTTACACTTGGTCAGTCATCTTGCAAATGGTGCTGTATAACAATAGATACAGAAAGTGAAAGTTCTAACACAAGTTTTGTCCCAGACGTATGGAAGTCTCACCAAATAATGTCAAGACAATAAAACCGTTTGTGTTTTGACTTTGACTGTTAGGAGATTATGAATCACAGATCTGTTCTATTTGTACAAAACTGTAATTGAGCATTTTACCACACAGATATGCTAAGGCAAGCATGANAAAATCTCCATTGAAAATGTCCTGAAAAATGGTAAAGTCTAGTAATAAGTTTAACATGACAATGCACCCGCTCTCACTGCACTGCCTGTCCAAAGGTTTATAGCAAAAACAACATAAATGTTCCCCAACCTATCTTGTCCCCAATCCTTTATCCTACAACTACTTCGTATTTCCTGCAATGAAATAAATGGGTACACAAAGGAATAAAATTTTAAGATATTCTTAAAATTCAATAAAAACTGCATAAGGTACTTGAAAAAGCAGCCCTTTTTTGGTTGCATCAATGAATACTTCTGAGCTTAGTTTATCAATGACAAAGGGAAATTAATTTTCAAAACACTGTCTTTACTTTTACATAACACTTTATGTTACATTACCTGGCCATGCAAAGAATCTTCTGGTCCTGGTTTACGTTTGTGATTAGTGCTATCCAAGCACCAATCAAGGAGGTCGTCAGGGTTATTTGTCACTGCACTATTTGTTCCAATAAGTGATAAAATAAGGCAGAGTTTAATGAAGTACATTGTATTCTGGAAAAAAAAGGTTCACATGTATTTATTCTCCCCAGTCACTTCTTTTACAGACTATGTACCATATATACCACTCTCATCAATGCATTCATTCCCAGAAGCCATCTATCATGCCTACAAAGGCTACAATCATACAAGGAAGTATTGAAAAAAGCCAAAACCAAGAAGAACAAGGTCAATGTTGTGAAACATGAAGCTATGGGAGTAGTTTGGAAAAAAAAATAATCCTGATAAACGATAACCCTTGCCCTATTATCAACAAGCTTGCCTAAGTTTTTAATATTATAATCCTTGGTTATCATATTATATCTTTGAATACAACACAACAGCATTTTTTTCTATTGTTAATAAAATCATGATTACTGTTTTAATTTAATNAAAAACATCATGGCATATTTGTTTACTCTGTAAATAACAATCACATTGCTGAACATTTTGATCACTAATCTAATCGAACTGTAATATTGTTGACATTAGTTGCATATCTTTATGTTCCACAACTGTGCAACAGTGGTCTAGCCAGCCTCACCTTGAAATCTGATATTTTTATTACATATGCAAGTAGAGTCGTTGTACTATGTAGAGACTTTAACGCTGGTTCCTCAGTGACAAGGCGTGGCGAGTCGCGGGAGGCGTGGTATTTGAACAGCCAATGATCACAGGCTAAAATATCAGGTGATCAGGTTTCCATTGCTATGATTTTCCGGTCTTCAGTGTNGTTAAATTTTCGTGAACTCACGTGGCGCGATGAACATTTAAGATATCAATGTCTACATTTTTATTTTTAAATAACAGACAATCAAAATTCATTTCCCTTGCAATTTCTTGTTGCTGTTGGAGACATCAGAATTATAATCAGAAAGGAATAAGTAAAGACAAACAAGAAACAAGCAAAGAAATTGTCCGATGTATCAACTAAACTGTGCCTTTCGAAAGTGCAAGACAATTCCTCACAAAGCACTTAAAAGTCTCATGGGGTTGCATGTGACATCACTACATAGTACGTGATTAANTATTTTGCAACATCCTTTCCAATTTTTTTCCGACGATAAACACATGATGTCATTTGTGCCGTGCCATGCCGCCAATATCGCCCGCACCTTGTCATTGAGGAACCAACCATCCNACTCACACTATCCGTCCCCTTGTTTTAGTACCGCTTGACTCAGGCCCAATCAGCATGCCTATTCAGTTTACGTCATAGTTTTCGGACACGCGGCACCTGACATGTCCGACCAATTTTCTGGCATTCGGATTTCCTCAGTTTCTTGGTGTTCGACTGGTCCAATTTTTCATTTCGATGTTGAAGTTAATACTACCACATTGAAAGAAGTAACTGTTTATATTAAACAGGAAGAGAGAGAGAAAATTTGTTGTGTGAAAATGGAAGCATGTAGACAGAAGAGTGTAATATCACTTTCAACAAGTCCTTGCAAAAATTGCTTTCTGAAATTCACGAACTGTTTCTTTTCGCTGTCCGAGGCGTCACTGATACATTGGCCCTTGTTGCAGCGAACTCTTCCATAGCAGTTTTTAAGGTTACACCTNGAACTTCCTTCACTGCTGTTAGGGTTCGAACAACAATAATGATTTCTGCATTTGCGGTTATGGCAGTTGAAGACCTCTTTTGTAAAAACATTGAAAGAAGGCTAGGAGTCTCTAAAGTGTCACGAAAGAGAGAAAGTTGCATTACAAATGACCACTTCATCACGGTATTATACATCCCTCGGAATTTAGCTCGATGTCCTGATGTATAACTACTATCTTCATTTCAGATGAGAAAAAATTGAAGAAGAGCTGGATATGTGCACATTACAGGTGATACAGTGGAAAAAGATGAAGCCACCCACCGAATGTCAAAGCATCGTCCAATTTTTTGAAACTGTGCACTCCCTCTGATTTTGGGGACTTTAAGAAAACAAAGTGTAGAGTAAATCCATAAACGACTTGAAATGTAAGGGTGTTGACTGAGTGTTCACAATATCATGTACAGCGAGTTATAACTTGTGATTGAGACAATGTATCAAAACTAGATTGGAATTAAATTTGGTCTTAAGAATAGTTGCAACTCCTTTATATGCATCCTGAAGATTTGCTGCACCATCAGGAGCAAATGCAATGAGCTGCTTTTTCAAAATCTCTTCCGTAATACCATGTCGGTTTAAACACGAAATAAGAGTCTCTACCACTGAGCTACCAGAAGGGGATGATAACTCGACAATATCCAAAAAGTAATTGCAAAGTTCGTGAGCTACCATAAGGGGATGATAACTCGACAATATCCAAAAAGTAATTGCAAGGTTCGCCATTAAACTCGACACGGACATAGGCTATACAATCAGACATGATTTATTTGAGACCGTGGTGCTCTCGTCTATCATAACACTGAAGACGTTTCCAGACTCGATGATGTGGTCGGCAAGAACTTTTGACATTTTTTTGGGCAATAAACCTGATCGTATTAGCGCACGAGTGTTCCGAGTGGAGCATTTGTCCTAAATCAGCACCATTAATTCGCTGGAGGCTGCACAAGTCTTTTAATAACTTAAAAGGTTCATTTTTCTTGCACAGTAAGTACGCAGTTCGAAAGTTTCGAGCAGTTGTTGGTCATCAAGTACTTCAACTTTTCTTTTTTTCTTTCGGTCATGACATTTGTACAATTTAAATTATATTTACATTTTCCATGATCGGAAATTGTGTCGTTTAATTTTTTGCAGTCACNCCATTGATAAATGCAGTTTCGACGTGTATCTTTTTGTCTTTGAAAACTCCAAGTTTCTGTATTTCACAACAAAAAATGCAAATCACCTCACCCGAGTCTTTGGTGCTTAACCATTTTTCAAATCGGACCCTATCAATACAACCACCAACAAGATCGCTTTGTTTTCCAACACTACACGAGTTCACTACATCATTATCTTTACCGAGTTCACAGTTATACGACAACGTTAAAGTATCATCTTTGTCAATAACTGTTTGCTCTGAACTTGTTGCAGATCGTGCTTTTTTCGAAAAACAATCTAACAAAGTTTGTTGCCGCTTTATTTCACTCTTTTCTGACTCAAACTGCACCTGACAACTAATTCATCTAACATGTACTGAAACACATCACTGAATGGGTCCCAACATGAATTTCAATTTTTGACAGAATTAGTCGACCAACAGGCAATAGTAGAACGAATACGACATTTCTGTCTTTTTCTGTGGCTGTTCTTTCCAACCAAAATGGATATACTATAAAATTAACTTAAGAAAAATGTTTTTAAAATTCACATTGGCATTGCCAATAATTACTTCGTAATAAGACCGCTTTTGGAGGCGCACAATGGAGATGATAGAAATGAATTAAAAGTTGGTTGACTTTAGATCTGTCGTCCTTTCGAAATTTACTTTTGTATTCCGAAATCTTTTACCTTAATTGTTACACCAGAGTGACCAGAATAGACTTCTGGAATTTATAACGGTACGCATGCAGGTACTCAGCAGAGGGACCAAAAAGGTTTCATGTTCGAGGTCAAATGACAATTGTGTGATTACAGGGGGTCCAAATGACATGTGTTTTAAGTGCCCTCGCGTTTTGAAAAGTAAGAGAAACTAAGTATTTACTTTACNAAACACTTCAACACTGGAAATGAGTGAACGAAAAACGAATATATTTTGTGAGCGGAAAGAAACATCCCTGGCAGGGATAAAGAAGCTGCTTCACGAGCCAGGGAAATATTTTTACGAGAGGGGGAATTGCCCTCATCCTCCCCCTGTCATTGTGGACGGTGTTACCAATAGTTATATTTATTGGCATTTTAATACTTCTATGGCAGGCAAGACAAGTACAATTTCTGGCAATACGTGTACATAAATTGCATTCACATATTGCCAGAAATTATAATGTGCTAGTTGTACC
>KZ880670.1:1752-15156 GCA_003456935.1 Machilis hrabei
GTTTAGAGATTCTTGTAGTTCGTCACCATCTTCTACACTATTTATTTCCCTATATATGATGGTATCGTCTGCAAATAATCGAATAGAGGACTGGATGTTTGCAGGTAGATCATTAATGTAAAGTAAAAATAACAACGGATCTAATACACTACCTTGTGGGACTCCTGACGTGATGCGACTCCCATCAATAATTACACGTGATCGATTAGAAAGGAAGGACTTTAACCAGTTAAGAATGGAATCATCTGTTTGTAGTGTATATCTAAATATCTATATCTGATGAAAGTTAGTGTTCCCCAGTTTGATCTGGAAATGAATCGACAAATCATGGAATGGTTGGGTTTGAATTCTTCCCATCACAAGAAAATTAGGTTGCAAAAAGTGTATGTTAAGACAATGCTAATTATTTTTCTCAATGCTACCAGAATCGTCCACCTTGAGTCGGTTCCTGTAGATACAACAGTGAACAGTCACTTTTATTTAGAATCAGCAGAACATCTGTACGTGTGCATGGGCCATGTATATACGAGCAGTTCTGAAACTACAGCTGGCTGATGTTGCATAACATCACGTCTGCTCAGTGTGCATTGAATTTGAAGCAGTTTCGTACTTCCAAATTGACCTTTGTCATCCAGCATCCTCCTACTTGCCAAAGCAGACTTTTTCATTTACCAAATTTAGTTAAACTCGCTCTAAAAGTAGATTGTTTCAGCAACATTAACGACATCCAATGCCTTATAAACGATCACCTGAAAGCGATTTCACTGCAGGACGTTTTGAGGAACTATTTGAACAACCTCGGTGTTGTGTGGAGTTAGGGGACAGTTGTATAGAAGTAATGTAATAAAAACTTCTGAAAGTATTGATTCTTTTTTGGTAATAAGTGCAGTCTCATTATTTAACGAGCACACTCTGTATATCTTGCATGAAATTCTATTTACATCTTACTCCGCAGTCAACTTTAAATCTTTGGCAGGGGTGCATCGCACCAACACACAAACAATTCCATTCCCGAATAGTCCGAGGAAAAAAAGACCACAAATACCCGTCTGTTCTACACCTTACTCCTCTAATCTTATTTGCGTGATCGTTTCTACCTACAGTAGCGCTCAAAAGTCTTTTGACAAACGGTTTTTCNTTTGGATGTGACAAAATCGATGCTGGTACTGTATAAGAGCAGTTTACTGTTCAGGAACTTAATTTCTGCCTTAAAGGTTTTTGATATCTTGGTAATGGCATGTCAGTTTATTTTTGTGTTCTTGTTGATATAGAAAAATTCCTNTTTTAGATGGCAATATTCAACTAATTTCAAATATCAATTTACAGATTACCTTTGTTAAAACGATTGATTACTTCTGTACTTACAACTGCAGTAAACTAGTTTTTCTTTTATACTAGTTGGAGCTTGTCAAACTAGTGTAAGTTAGAACTAATATTTAGAAATTGCATCACTGAGTAAAGAGTAGAATGACAAAGTTGTGGTAAATTGTGGTTGTTTTTATAATTATTTTTACATTTTAGCTTAGCTCTGCAATTAAAGCATCTGTTGAGATGCGTGGGTTTACCTTGCTTGAGCGTAAACTGCAGGTTGATTTTGCCTCGAATAACTGCCAGACATTATTTCAAGAAGCTCTTGAGAATCAGGAGGAGAAGGATTCAACATTGCAAAACAGGTGGGTTTGTACAACTACGATCAGTATGTAATCAAAACTAGATACTTTTAGTGTTGATTTAAGAATTGTTGTGTAAATCACATACCGTACACACACACACAAACAAACTTAATCACATGTAAAAAGAATATATATACAGTGTGCCCGTTAAATTATAACACTGATTTTTTTTTTCTGAATGTCGTGAAAACGGATTAGCAAAACAAAACATTGTTCTGACTGCTAGAGTGTGCTCTTTTCAGTGAGAACATGCTCGTCTTTTTTGCTTCAGAAGTTGTTGTATCACAATCGAAGTAAGTGTGTGTTCTACATCTACATCCTACCCTGCAATCAACTTTTAGTATTTGGCAGGGGGTGCAACACACCAACTCAAAAAGATTCCATTCCCGAATTGTCCGAGGAAAATAAGACCACAAATACCCGTCCGTTCTACACCTAACTTCCCTAATCTTATTTGCGTGATCATTTCTACCTATCTACGTAGCTGTTTGCAGTACGTGTTCGCAGTTCAATGACAATTAACCGTCAATGATTTGTTTAAACCTTTTAATCCTATTTTCGTGGCGATTTTCAGGTAATGGAACCCAATTTAGTTGTTCCAACATTTCAGGTACGTTATCTAGTCTATCGTAACAACCCAACACAAAGCTTTCTGCCCAACGCTGTACCCCTTCAGTGTAGTTTATTAAACCTACTTGTGAGGGTCCCAAACAGAACTACAGTATTGTAATATTGGTAATACTAACGCATTGTACCCGATTTGCTTAACTTTTAAAGAACTTTTCTTTAACGTCCTTTGAACAAATCTCAAATTTTGTAACTCTATTCCTACAATATAGTTAACGTTTGAATTCCATGACAGATCCTCGCACAGTAATACTCCTAAATACTTGTATTTATTAAGTACGCCTAATGTTGTACCACCGAGTTTATAGTTGGTCTGAATTTTTCGACGACGCTTTGGAATACGCATAACCGATCATTTCTTAGGGTTTAGTTTTAACTGCCATAAATTGAACAATTCCTCAACATAGTTTAGAGATTCTTGTAATTCCTCACCATCTTCTGTACTGTTGATTTCCCTATATATCGACTGCAAATAATCGAATAGAGGACTGGATGTTCGCAGGTAGATCATTAATGTAAAGTAAAAATAACAATTGATCTAATACACTACCTTGTGGGACTCCTGACGTGACCTGGACCGAGTTCGATGAGACTCCATCAATAATTACACGTTGTGATCGATTAGAAAAGAAGGACTTTAACCAGTTAAGAATTGAATCATCTGTTTGTAGTGTATATCTAAATTTTTGTCTTTGAACGATGTGCCATGATTAAATTTTACTTCAAATAGGGGAAAACTGTGACTCCATGAATATATACACGTTGTGATCGATTAGAAAGGAAGGACTTTATCCAGTTGAGAATTGAACGATCTATTTTATAAGCCGCTAGCTTGTGTAACAGCCGTAAGTGAGGTACAGTGTCAAATGCTTTACTGAAATCCAAGAATACGACCTCTACTTGTTTTCCGCTGTCTACAATTNCTGGTGTGTCTGTTCAAATCGTATGGGACAGTTAAAGATGTACAGATAAGCAGATGTAGAGAAAGTGCATTGATTTTTTTCGAAGATGTTAGTATTTGATTTATTGTTTATCATGTGGTTTCATCATTTAAAGTAGTTTGGCGAGCGATTTTGAGGATGAGAAGTACCTTTTGTGAATATCTCTTATTTACAATCATTGAACACTTTGCGCTCTTAAAAAGTGCACGTTCCTACACTAATATTGAACATATAATTGGTTGAATACATCCCTGTGTTGCAGTAGTTTTGTGATGGCGCCATAGTTTTTTACCCGTGTTTTAAAATTTTCGGCGTTGCAGTATGAGTACCTAGACTCAAAAATGTATTTTTTAGTGAATTATATCCGCTAGTTTCATTCTTTACCAAGAAAAGTGGGTGTTACTGCATATTTTAAGAGAAAAGTTTGTAGAAAGTTGTGCCATTTCCGTGTCTCTTGAGACACTTCGTTGGGAGAACACTGATGTTGCAACACTGTATCATAACCGTAAGNCGCTCGCTCGCTTAACTCATTCCAAAATTGCTCAGACTCCTTTAAAACTGTTTTGTGTTACGCTCTTACGCATTGTTAACTTGTTCTAGGGGTGGCATGATGATAGAGTTTGGGCACTCTTACTAATTAAATGACTAGCTTTACAGGTTTAATTTTACATTTAACCATAATATTTCCCTCTGTACAAGACGTGCTGTTATATCATATTAATGTTGACGCAGTAATTACTAATTGCTGGCCATTGTTCTTTGAGTCTCGTGTGTGTTTCCGTCTAGCACTGAAGTAGAACCCAGGGGTGTTGAGACTGTATGCAAACCCTTTTTCCTGCTTTGCTCAGGTAATACACTCTCTTTGCAGAGTTGTATTATTATTGGTTTTGTGGTNGGATGTTCGCAGTGAAATCATTAATGTAAAGTAAATATAACAACGGACCCAATACACTACCTTGTGGGACTCCTGACGTGACCTGGACCGAGTTAGATGCGACTCCATGAATAATTATACGTTGTGATCGATTAGAAAGGAAGGACTTTATCCAGTTGAGAATTGAACGATCTATTTTATAAGTCCTTAGCTTGTGTTACAGCCGTAAGTGAGGTGTAGTGTCAAATGCTTTACTGAAATCTAAGAATACGACATATACTTGTTTTCTGCTGTGTACCATTTGGGATAGTTCTTCCACGAGTAAAAGTAACCGAGTTTCACAAGATAAACCCTTACGGAATCCATGTTGCTCCCCTGAGCGTCTTAATGTTTCATTGTATTGCTGCTAATAATGTGCTCTTGCAGCTTACAGAAGAAATAGAGAGAACACACTAGGGAAAACTAACACATATGTTTGTGGTGAAAATATCGAGCTACTGTAAGTTATAATATTCACAACTGTATGTGCTATTGTTTTATGTTCCAAATAAAAATAGGCAGTGGTCACTAAAAAGTGATTTTTTTTTTTCGTGAATGTAGAAACTGAGATGATGAACATATATCTGGGGGTGTAAACATTCCATATACTTTTGAGAAGCCTTACGATTTTCAGTTCGATGATAAGTGTTTTGTTCTGTGCATGAAGTAAAGCAGACAAACTCATAATTAAAACAAATTCTTTGTCTTTATGCAGACAGCATGTTATAAATGGTGGAGTAATGGGCACCCTCTTATTTTCGTTTATCACAACAGTCTAGCGAGTGTTATGAAATGTGAGGGAGCACAGAAGTGAATTTCTAGTAAGTAATTGATGTCAAATGAGATGATTGGGTTTGCTACTGAATACTATGAGGCCATTGGAAAATTATAATAACGGTAGGATCATCAAGCCTTCAAATGAGGTCATTGTTAACACGGTAGTCATTCTAACTGCTCTGCTCCGTCCATGGAATAAAACAAAATTAGAAGAGTCTCACTGAGCATGTACATGAGTATGAATAGGAGGACACCATAACAGGCGTGCTATTATCTTTACAATTTCTGTTATTACTAAATATATGGAGTTGTAACATCACTTACACCTCCCTTCTTTAGCTTCTTGATGTGTACAAGCATCGAGTGATTTTGCCCGTTGATATAATCTCGGTAACAAGACTTAAACCACATTGTTTCTTGTCCATTGCCATGCTGTTTGTGTGTGCACTTTAACTGGTTACACTCTGCCCTGCGATAAACCGGCTGCCGGAAGCCAATAACTATGTTAGCCTGGATTTGGTTTTGTAGGTCATTTACTAGTTCCACACCCTTGGCAACAGATGTCAGGACTATCCACACCACAAATAAAAGCCAAAATGCTACTGCCCGAATTGTGTATTATCTTTGAAAAGAAACTGAATTTATTTTTGTTGTCGTTCATACATAAAAAATGGTATGGCTGAAATGGTGATGTGTTTGAATGACGATAAACTTGTTGCTTATTGAGCAGAAGTTTGGGATAGTTATGAATATAGTGAATTGTCTGGAAGTGATAAACAAACTATAGGGAATGGTCGTATCAAATGCCGATAGTGTATGGGAAGCAAAACCAGATGATTCAGTAAGTAGNCCTACACATTGCAAATTTGTGCTATTAAAAAGTATGTTACATGTAGTACAAAATATTTTTGTGCAATACAGTTTTGCATACCTTTTATTATTACTTTAGATTGACATTCTAGAAGCATGTTCTATGACAATGACATTTTTAAAATATTCCCAAATATGAAATAAAANAAGTGTGAAAAATTAAAATGTATGATGTCAAGTTTTCATTTTACAATTTTTGTTTTTGCAATTTTTAAATTTTTTTATTGGCGAGTATTATCTTTATAGAGCAAACAATTACCTTTCGTTTGGTATATAACATATACATTCTGTGGTACTTTTTAATGGTGTATAGAGAGGTGATATTATTGATGATTCTAAGCAAAAAGGGTCATTTGAACATGGGTCTTATTCTTAACAGTTACNGAGATATTCTGGTTATAACGTGAAAAGGGCACCATGCATATGGAGGAATAAAAATGAAAGACAAAGGCCGACAACAATGTGCAGTTGTTAATAGTTTGTTAGGTGTTCGTTAGATAGGTAGTGATGAACTGATCGCTCCCATAACTGATGCAATTAATCAAATAAAGGAATGTCGGGATAAACTCCGCCGAGCACCCAATCGTACTCTTGGAACGTGTTGACATGTGCATTGCTGTGGATGGTGGTATTTTTTAAAACCAGTTGTAAGAAGAACCACACTTCCCTCTGTATCACTTCTACAATAAAACTGTCAGCAGAGTATTCAGGTCAATCCTTGTCTTATCAATGCTATCACCTCCTGGAATATTGCAGATTCCTCTTGAATCACCCTGTATAATGAATACAAATATACTAAAATATTGGGTGGAGTATAACCAGTTGACTGTATTTTCTTAGGATTGTGAAGCTCCATTAGAAACTGGAGCCTCAAGGCAATACTCCAAATGACCAGAGCTTGATGCCCCTTAATAAATGAACATGGGAGAAATGTATGTATTCTGCTAAGAGTAATTTGAGTGAAGTTTGATTAGGCTGGTCAACGAAGAGTCCGACAGACTTCGCCTAAAGATTATATTTATTTAAATACATATATAGAAAGCCTAAAGATGTCCATACATGTACTAGAATTGATTTATAGCAAAGTCAGTCCTTGACCATTACATCAGTTTGAATTTCGTTCACAGGAAACATGTTAAATTATCAGTGAGAATTATGTATCCTTTGGTTAGGTTGATGTGTGAGTTTTATGTAGGCTGCCAAATGAATACTAGAGACCCTCAGAAAGATTTCTTATGGTAGATATGTATTTCTCACTTAAAATTTAATTTCCATGCCTTTTTTTGAACCCGGTTTAGATTGTTAAGTAATTTAATTTTCCTTTTATTTTTTCTGTAGTTCTGCAGTTGACTTGGAATGTGTATCTGACAACAGTCTGTCGGACTCTTCGTTGACCAGTCCTTTGTCTCGGCCTAAAACACAGGGTACCTCCAAGTCACAATCACCAAAGTAAGTTCAGCTGGACTTGACCTGTGAAAATAAAATTTACAAAAGCGAAAAAATTATCTGTATCGTAATACGTCAGGTATTACAGCACCCACTGATGAATAAAATTCCTTTTCCTTGAAACTGCGATGTTATGCAAATTTATCTATTGTCGAGGACTATATGATTACTGGTTAAACATTATTTTACTTGTAGGCGAGTTGCCGCCATGACTTTGGTCTCAAGTAGTGTCTCGTATCACTAACAAGTTTGATGAAATATAATTAGTTCATNTTATATGACTCGCATGTCGATACAAATATTCAGTGATGGAACTAAAGAAAGTGCAAGTCATAACAAGCCTTCTGATTGACAGATCCTGTTTTCAAATGCTGACAGTGTTTCCAAATCCTGAATGCAAAATGTTATCTTAATAGTCTGCCTTCGAAGTATATCAGATTAAGGGGTTTCGGGGTTGTGAGAGACAACTCTGTGTCGACTATTTTTCAAGTGGCAAAACTAATACATAATTAAGTGTTTGTACGATGCAGCTGCTATTTCTGTTAGATGTTCGTTATCACAAAGGAATCAAGGGAAGAAGAATTATATAGCTATAATATATGCGTGTAACTTTATATTTTTTTAACACTGTTCAATTTCCTTTAGTTTTCGGTTTGATTCCTTGTATTGTAAGGGTGAAAATATTGCTGGATGTCTTTGTAGAAAATGTTATTTGTGGTTAAAGAAAGATGAAATCAGATAAACAAGCTCTGCAGAACATACCTTATACCACATAACAGTTATAATTAAATTGCTGAAGTCAAGACTATATTGATAGGAAATTGATTCCTAGCCATCTGCTGTTAGGAATCAATTTCCTATCAATATAGTCTTGACTTAAGCGATTTAATTATAACTGTTATGTGGTATAAGGTATGTTTTGTACGACTTGTTTAGCTGATTTCACGTTACTTAAAGCAAAACTAACTAAATAACGTTTTTGCGATTATACTTGGGACAATTCTACCCAGGTTTGGAGCTGAGCAATGCAGAGTCTCTGGTGACTTTTTTGTGACTCTGTGACAATTGAACTTTTGTCNCAATGTCGTAGCCATTAACCCAATCCTCATCCTCAATTACACTACTATTAAATTGTGTGATAGCTGAATGCCGCCACTGAGCACCACCACTAGTCCAATTGTGCAGCGCTATAAGGTTCCCATGCTATTATACAAATTTGGTTAGTTTTTAACGGACCACATAAAAATGTTGCTGATAACACTTGTGCTTTACCCAGCTCTTCATCNTCAAAGCAAAAGAAAGAATATTAATCTTGTGTAATGTTAAAGTTGTATTTTTTACCTTGAGTAGTTTAACAAATTATTTTCTTAATTTTGCATTCCAGGCTTCGCCATGGGAGCTCTACGGGTGTTGCCTTGATGCAGCCTGCAGACACAGTGCTTGAATCCAATAACCCTTCTATGTATGCAACTCAAACTGATGATGGAAGGCCCCTTGCAATTTGCGTGCATAACTTGCCCCGGCCAAGTAGTAAGGAGATGTGTCTAAATGCATTAATAGCTTTAGTTTTCATAACTAGTTTTAATATTTGTTCTATATGCAACATACTTATTTTTCTCAGTAGATGGGTAGAGGCAAACAAAAATAATAATAAAAAAAATATAGAAATTTGACCATTTATCAGTTGTTGGTAGAAGAAATGTTTTTCATATATTTTGTATTAATTTGGAGCCTTACTGTATGTTCAGTCACAACAGAACAACAGAATAGAATTGGGTCTCACTTTTCTATAATTTCTTTGGACACTTGGCAAGGTGCAAAGATTAGTACACAACAGATGAACTGTAGGAACAAAACAATAGGTAACTTGAATAACTTATAAATCTAGTGGTGAAAAACACTAGAAGAAATACACAGTTAAAGGATAATAACCAACAGCCTAATAATATGAGTTGTAACAAAAAAGTATCAAGATTAATCTTATAACACAAGAACTAGAATACTCACAGCTGTGGCACTCGATCGCCTTCAACGTACTTCCCCTTTTGATGCGACACATTTACTTCTGCACAGCTGAAAGCATTTCTGAAATGCCTCCTTTGTGAAGGTTTTCATTTACTGTGTTTCATTTTGCCGGATTCTCTCACCATATCTCCAAACCNNCTACCTTTTAATGCCATTCTAACTTTTGCTAATTATTATTTTTCGTGGGTAGGCAGGGGCCAAAGTCAGGTCAATATGAAAGCTGGAAGACTTGTGTGATTTGTTGCTTGGCAAAAACTGCTGCAGAAGCTCTGAAGCGTGGGCAGCAGTACTATCGGGCTACTGCGTCTCTTACGATGGTCACTGTGTCTCATATGTCTCGGAACTTGGTTGCAGTACTCCTTATTGGCGGTGTGGTCTGATGGAACATATGTATGGTAGACAATCCCCTGATGCTTACTGACAAGAAATCCTCCACCGTTACTCTCAGAGTTCTGCCTGACAGAAAAAGACAAAATCCAGTTCATAGCCTAGATTATAAGCTTGCAGTTTGCTTAGAAGTCTAGCCTACAGCACTTGATCGAATGTTTTATTGAAGTCTAAAAATATGAGGTTGACCTGTTTTCCCTCGTCCAAAGTAGTAGCTAAATCTCGAATAAGAAAGAGTAATGAAAGACTTCTTGATCACATCTCGTAGGTTACCTACAAATAACTCCATTGTTGCTCAAATTAAGGGAAGTTATGAAACAAAGTACACCTCATTGTTATTAGTTCCGTTATAATGTAATGAAAAGAATTCACTCGAGTATTTGTCTTGATGGCCGGCCTTTTTCTCGGAGCATGGACTTTACTNGGTGTGGCATCGATTCCACTAACAAGGTTGACATAAGGTATTCTTCTAGTGTGTTGTGGCTTCAAATGCCCCTAGCATCAAAACGCCTACATATTGGGTCAAATAGACTTCACCATCGTCTTTTGTGGCTCTGTTTTACATTTTGACACTACTTTTGTGAGGATTCTTTGTTGTCAAGTTCTGGCCCTCTCCTTGTAAGTGTCTGTAAACTGCTGGGGGATCAGCATTGCTTCAGTTGCAGCCCTTAATTCAGGACCAGTAGTGGTAGGTCTTTCTACAGTATTCCACAAATGTTCACTTGGGTTGAGATTGGGCAAATTAAAGGTGTTTTATATTATTACCGTGTTCGTTGAACCATTCCTCCACCAGATGGCATGGGACATTTTCATCCTGGAAGACACCTTTGCCCTGTGGGTAAAAGAACAACATTGTTTCATGTGCGAACTGTTTTGCATAACAGTTGCAGCATATCGGCTATTTACAGAGTTGTGCACTCTAATATAGAGGGTATTGTTATAATTAACTAAGACGTCTTGTAGAGTATGTAGGGATTTGGTGTTGTTTTTAGGGGTCTAGCTTTAATTTTAGGTAATTTAACTTGTTTTGGCTGTGTATTAGCATATGGAATGTTACCTGACATTTTGTGTTCTATTCCAAATGACAGACTATTTTTTTGGTGCCTTTAATACTGTAATAGTTAACTAAGTGACTTTTCGTAAAGTTAACGCTTGTATTTGTATACGATTGAATGTTAATTAGTTTATTTGTATTTTAATTATGTGTGGTGAGAATTCAGTTGCTTTATTCACACGACGAAGGTCGAACTAATTTCAAGGGCATATGACGACAGCGTACCCGCAGGCACAGAGCAATCAGCAGCTGGCCGCGCCTCCAAACACCAGCCAATCACGAGCACGAATTCGAGTGCAAAGCAGAAGACTAAAGGAAGAGGCGAGTCGGCGATTGAATATGGGAATAAGGCAAATGCCACTTAAGCAGTGCAGTTGACCTGTGACGGTCGTCTATCAAAATTGGAGTAATGCCTTAAAATTATTAGATTCAAGTTATATACAGATTATATTCCATCAACGAAGTGATTTAACGACATAATCAAGCCATTTCCTCGTATTTCAGTCAGTTTTTCGGTTTTATTGAACGAATTAAGAGACAGGAAAGTAGGTCTAACTTTCGTTGATGCTGGCAAAAACGATTTTCGTATGTAGGCCGTTATAATTCTGTTATCCAGCTGATATCTGGGTCATAATCCTTAAGGGTGTTGACTATGGCCAGGGCAAAAATCACGCTCCCAGAGAACAAAAAGCTTAATTTCTGGCTTACCTTGAGAAAATCTGGGAAAGTAATCCACGAGAGACATAGAGCAAAGCCTTGCGTTTATTTTGGTGTAAAGTTTACTAAGTCTAATTAAAATCTAATATGTGTAATTAGGTGAATTCGGCAATATTTGCTAAAATAGTCGTATTCACCTATTGAGTATTTACACATATTATATTTTAATTAGTTTTAGAAAACTTTACACCAAAATAAACACAAGNCTTTGCTCTATGTCTCTCGTGGATTAATTTCCCAGATTTGCTCAANGTAAGCCAGAAATTAAGCTGTTTGTTCTCCGGGAGTGTGATTTTTGCCCTGGCCATAGCCAACCCCTTAATAACAGTCTTTTGCATNAAGTTATTTAATTTCGTCGACCATCNGTAGTGCTACGGCCAATTTTTGGGCAGTGATTGGAAATTTAGAACGCCTGATAATTTGAACGAATATTAAAATTTCGTAGAACTACGAACTTTAATTCTGAATATATCTGAATTCGAGGTTATAAATTATTTGTTTTTCTTCATTAAGCAACCACCGTCAGACCTTAAATTCACCATTAAAGGAGTTTTTTTTTTCCTAGCATTCTCCCATCCTGTTGGGGTCTGCTCTTGTCTTTTGATTCATACCATAGGCGTTTTTTTGTGCGATGTGTGGGTTCTCAGTAGCCGGCCTATCGCAAGGTCTGTCGCTCTCGGTGTTATATTCTTGGGGCACTGAAGGATTTTTCTCTTTGGAAAATCCTGTTGGATTCAGTGGGGATTGAACCCAAGTCTCCCGCTCCGTAAACTGGTGCTCAATCATCTGAACCTCGGAGCCCCCCTAAAAGAGTATTTTCTGTAAAGTGTTTAATATTCAAATTTGTGCGTGTATTATCTCATGTTCCTTCGTGTATTTGTGGAGAGCGGCGTGTCGCCGAGCAGGTATGTTATAATGTATACGCTTTCCTTGTTTTTAGAGTGTCTCATTGCTCATGCCCGCCTGTAGGTAGTGTAACAACTGGCCAACTGACCCTTCACCTTGAGAGCCGGAAGTGTTCTGTGTGGAAAGGCTAGCTTTCCTGGCGCCCAATTCTTTTTCTTTCTTAATTATTCAAAGTTATCTAGGGTCTGAGATTTGTTTTAGTGGGTTACAGGTAACTCAAATAAAATCTAAATTCTTCTACAAAAGTTTTATTAGCAGCCTAAGGGGCATAATTACCATCATATTACACATGAAAACATGTTACAGGTTATACAGTGTACAGACAGCTGATGGATTTACTGCCACGCCGATTAAAGAGTAGGTGGTCAGAATTCAGTGAACACTCAGAGTATATTAAGGAGATTATTTTTCCCTGATATTATATATGTTGAATGGCAAATATATCTGATAAATCTGTTGTTTCTTTTCATGAATGTACATTGTGTATTATTATTTTGCCATTTATGTGTGTTAACAGAAAGCAGCGCAAAGACATTGTTCCACACATACAAGGTACATGGGACTGTGGTATGGGTAGATGTTGTTGGATACGGGTACAACCGATATGGCTTGGTGTGTTTCCAGTATCCAGACAGTGCTAAAAGAGCNCTTGAATGTACTGAAGATAAATATTTATGTGGGTACAAACTTCAAGCTAAGCCATTCAAGGAACTTCATTACAATGTCAGCAAAGCTAAGTAGGTACAAAATGTCTGGTAAGAGATGTATATTTTATGGTCAGAATTTAAATTAATTTTTTTTTCCTAGTTTCTTTAACACGAAGGAAGATGAATTCCATCCAAGGGCTACACGAACACTTTTGATTGGTAATCTGGATAAAAAGGTGGATCCGAATGAGTTAAAGAAAACATTTGAAAAATTTGGTGAAATTATTGTAAGTTTTTTAAATTATCTTTAAAAATATGTAAGGAATGCCATTGTGGAAGTACAGTAAAATCTCGTTAATACGTNTTCCAGGGGCCCTGGCAAAAAAGTCGTATAAAACGAAAAATGTATGAAACATTATTA
>KZ880687.1:15591-27888 GCA_003456935.1 Machilis hrabei
CGGCATCCATCTATCCCAGTACTCGGCATCCATCTATCCCAGTACTCGACCAAATCCAATCTAGCACAATGAAAGCCAAAGAAGAGAACAAAAGCTGTACTTCATTGACGACTGACGACTTCGACCAAGACGAGACCAAAGACATCGAGACTGCTTCGTCCATGTCCTGTGACCACAGAGAGACAAAATTACGAAGTGTCGACGACATTCAAACATTCCTCGGAGATCTGGAACACTTTCTGAGGTAAGCCAAACTCGAATCTCTGTGTATTCTATCGCGGAGAGCATTTTGCCTGAAAACAACAACACGAGAATAAACACTAAAGGGTCGTTTATACTGAATTACGCTACCAATCGGACGACGCTATCGAGCGCAACCGATACGCTCCCGAACGGAGCCCACAATACCTTTGTTTATACTCGCCTCTCTCCTGCAGCGTCATTCAGCAAAAACAGCTGACCAACGATATACGAAACCGCGTTTTTTTAATCTCTACAATCTTGTTNGCATATTGAAAGGACAGAATCGGGTCGGGGCTGGACTGATCGGATCGGGACGGATCCAATGTAACCACTGTAATGCAATAGCACGTGATTTATTTTTCGGACGCTGTCGGGTCTGATCTGATCGGGTCGGGACGGAACCAGTGTAGCCACGGCCCTATGCAGCAGTGGGAGCATTCGTCTTTCGCGATCAGGTATAATCAGTGATATCATTATACTTCACTAGATTTCATCCGAGTACTCGGCTTTTTTTGTTGTTGCTTTATACCGAACTCAAAAGAGCAAATCTGATGAAAAGACGTTGCGAGTCAATATGATGCTTCATATAAAATATACAACAAAATTAAAACCGGCTTCACGTGTAATAAAATAATTGTCCTATTTAATAACGGACAATTAACTCGCTTGTGTCACTAAATTCGTGTACAAACAAAGTACGATTTCTTTCTCTCACTTGATTTCTTTATGGACTTAAGGTGTTCTACGCCTGTCACCACTTTAAAATTAACGAGCCAATCAGAATGCCCCAAGCTCGAAGGTGGACGTATTATCAACAAGATCGCAGTCCGATCATAACCTGACGACGAATGCCGAACACGAATGAGCACGGCTGAGGCCGTTTTACGAACGCTTTTGAGGACATCTGAGCAATCCGTCGAACCTGATCATGTAATCCGAACGCCGCCAGAGTATCCACGTAGAGGATTCGTTAGATGCAGAGCCTCCGTGAAAATTAATTTAGTTATAATGGACGACTTTGGACAGAAATAAAAAAAAATGTAAGTTCAAATACTTGATTTTTAAGTTAGTTCGGTTAGGTTAGGCTAGATGAGGTGATTATTAAAGCCTTATTTAAGATAANTTTACATCAAACACTTATCAATGGGACGCCACTTTTAACGTCCCTCCTGGAAGACGCCTACAATCATACCTTAGTGTGGAGTGCTTCACAGGCAGACTTGTTTAATACCCAGGGCTAGGAGTCAGCCCAGGGAGTAGGTGGTAGAGGGGTAATGAGGAGAGGTGGTGACAAGTGCCGCTACTTAATAGCTCCATTCAAATACATGTGATAAGTGCAATTACGTGTATCCTTTATTATAATTTTTTCGGTCTAATTAAAATGTTTTTGAATGGCCTTAGTACGGGGCAAATACAATATACTGCTGTAATACTGGCGCAGTTAAAGTTTACAGTGATGTGACTCGTACGATATTAATTGTGCACACATAATAACTCGAGCCCTATGTAGGATGGTCCGTTTTATTCGATGTACAACGATACTAGTCGAACATCAGTCGTGTAATGTGTAATTTTCCTCATGCGCTGTACATTTCAGTGAAATGACCTCAAACAATACTATTTTGATGTCACTTGTCAAATTTATANCCCTATCGAAACTCTTCCATTACAGCTAAGTTCAATTACACGGTCGCTCTGATTCAAAAGCACCCTAAAGCTAGCTCCTCAACGCAGCAGAATTGGAAGAGCCAATGAGTACTGGATAAAATATGAGGTTCCTTTGACGTCATGGTTTACTTTAGATCTAGTGTCTAGACTACTATACTTTACTGTAGATTCTCGAGAAAGCATGCGGTGCGGAATGTGCGGCGTAATTTGGAGATGTCAATGTAAATGCTGACATTTTAAAAGAAATATAAAGTCGAAATGGATTTCCCTCGTAATCTCAAATCTCTTGTTGCTGCTGAAAAGATAATTGGTAAAAGTAGAGAATCGGTGGACATCAGAATTATAATAAAAACACGTAAGTCTGAAAAGGGGTATGAATAGTCACCACTCGTACTTTCCTCAAACTTTTTAACCCCTGTACTTTTATAATGTGTAGCTAAGCAACTCAGAAGTGAGTTGGAGGGACAACTAGGTATACATACGGGCTATAGAACAAANTAGAATTGGACTGCGACAGCGTAAAAGAGGAAAATGTCAATAGCGTAGCGAGCATGAACTACACCATCTAATAACGTTGTTTCTATTTTGGCTCCGCAAGCTTGCAACCTACAGCGTCCCACAGCAACCCACAGCGTACTTCAGTATAAACGGCCCTTTACGGGCGCTGACATCACACACGTGGTGCTGTACCAGGCATNGTTGCCAGACTTGGCAATTACTCATTTTGTAACTATAAACTGAAAATCAACGTCGGAGTTGTATTACTATGCAATTTAATTGGACACTGTACACTGTCTGGTTAGCTATACTTGAATCTCTCATCACCAGGCATCTAGAAATCGCTCCAGCTTTGGGATTCGAACCGAGTGGGTAATGTGCTCGTAGCACTGCTTCTATGACGTCACNCTAGCAGCGATCTTCCTGGTTATCCAAGTATGCACACTCATGTTTACCTCTTCCAAGTAAAGGCGGATCTGCAGTGGAGCGAGCGAACGAGCAAGCGTGCGTGCGGTGTGACGTCATTCTCGCTGCGAGTGGTACGGTCGACGACCAACATCCTCAGTGATGCGACGAAGTCTGGTGCTATTCAACTCACTCGCGCACTATCTCTGCGATGTTTCAACCCACATGTGTTTTCGTTTTTCATTTGCTGTCCCTTTACTGCATTGTGGGAGAACGCAATAGCTTCGTCGACATCAACACCGGTGCGTGCGGCTGAGTTGAAATATTAAAACTTCTGGGCCAGCGCAAATGGGCGTGGTTAGCCGCAAGCATAGTCACAATTCCTTCACCGGATTGGGTGAAAATTAATGACGTTGTCAGCGAGGTCACACCGCNCGCACGCATCACTGAGGATCCAGCTTAAAACTTCCAGACCCACACAGTCGTATTTTGATGGACTAAACCATCTTCGAATTTAAACAACTGACCTACTTATAAACATGCTTCGCAGTTGTAACCTTGCTTACCCTATATTACAGTTGAATAAAAATTTTCCAGCTCAAATNTTCACTCGTTTTCGTTATCTGATATTCAGCGGTAACAGTAACGTGTGCAAATGCGTTAATAACGCACATTTCGTTAAGTTATCGACCCCTGATTACATGTTTACCTATAGCATGGGAGGTCGTTGGGAGGTGGTCATTCCCGACAAAGGCCTGTCATTGGTTGCCCGTCTATGACGTAACCAAGAGGATAGCTATCGTAGCTGCCGCAACAAAGAGTAAAGATCACTCAAGACCTAGGCCGTGGCTACACTGGTTCGGTCCCGACCTGATCAGATCCGTCCCGACCGGATGCCCACATTAGCGCCCGTTCGGATCCGTCCTGTCACCGCTGGTTGACAATGATGAAATTAAGTTTGTATCTTTGATTCTTTTAGTTCACGGATTTCTTCGAATTGTTTCATCTTCTTCTTCTAATATAGCTGATTGTCAGTGACTGACGCTAATTCTAGCCATGATGCAGAAGAACTAGAGAAAAATGTGAAATACAAAAGTTGTTCACCTTGGTATGAAACCTACAGAAAAAAATCGAAAATCCGCCATTTTTTTGTCACGTGACATCACAATATCTTCCAAACGNCTCTTCGATTGACTAGGCTGAAGGATATTATGCAAGATATTTAAATCATGAATACACTACAATCTCGTTGCATGCGTGATTTGGGTTCCCGAGTATCGCCACAGGTTTTGGACCCACGTAAAAAGGAATATTTAAATATGCAATGCAATAGGTGAAAGTTCTTCAAAATATTTGCAATTAAAATTTCTTTTCAATGTATTTATTTATTCATTCTTATAAGGAAACAAGTCTTAAATGATTGCAATTGTTACTTAACAGATTTCATACAGCTGTTTATTTAAGGAAACTTTTAAAAGTTACAAGTTAACTTTGCTTAACTTCATACTCATCTGACTAGGAGAATGACCTTTGTATGATCTGTTTAGACAAAGGCATTTTAGAACAGCACATACAAAATTTAAATGATTCCCTATCTATACAGACTTCTGAATCACCCCGTATAATACTGCCAACCAAATTGATAGAGAGCATACACTCAAATGAAACTTTGTGCACATCTTCTGCTAACCACTAGGCCAACCTGTCGGTTAGATGGTGAACAAAGTAAAAAAGAAAAAGGGTGTAAACAGCGGTACAAGGCTCTTGTTCCCTACTGTACAATCCTCTCTTTTTGCAGCACAAGAGTACTTCACATCAGTGTTCGTTTAAACAACACAAAAGGCAACTATACAGACTAAAAACTAACCATGTGATTCTCAAACCAACCAGATAATAGAAATACTTGGAGTAAGGGTAGAAAGCTCGCCTTCTAACCGGGAGGTCCTGGATTCAAACCACTGGGAAGATTCCTCATTCTGAGTAAAAGGGTCACCAAACAAGTCTGCCTGTGAAGATCTCCACACTAAGGATAATAGTGGTCTTCGAGAGACGTTAAGAGTGGGGTCCTGTCGTTAAGTGTCCAATCTAAAAGAACCGAATACCGGTTGTGTCAGGCGAATGACAAAATACAATTTTGCTAAAACGCCGTTGCAATGAGGATGTCAGAAACATGAGTCTAATACTATCAAGTCACTGTTCTGTTTGAATAAGTGCACAGATCTTGTATATAATCGTGTCGTTAAACTAACCGTCGTGAAACTGGACCAAGGCCCTATACATGTCATTGCTATGGTTTTACAAAGACCCATTTCACGTTGCAAAAATGCCGGTGGTTGGTTCTTTTACAGTGAACATTTATAAACATGCTTCGCAGTTGTAACCTTGCGTACCCTATATTACAGTTGCATAAAAATTTTCCAGCTCAAATATACTATCTTTAAATGTCCTTTAACTCGGACGTCTTCGCTAAATTCAAATTCTGCTTTATATCTAATACCAAGCGGCTTCTGCTGTCCCAACCCCAAGTTAACGCGGAAGGTCAAACTGCTTCTGCTGTTCCCCAGCCAACCCACGCATACGATCAGTCCGACACAACAGATTTTTGTTAATGACGTCATATAAATTTTCCTCGCTCCTATATACGTTCTTATTTGTCCAATTGTTCTGATCACAGATTTCGCTGCGAGGTTGTCTCCCGTTTTTATTTATTAGTTGCGGAATACGGAGAGAGTTTAGTTTTTGTTGGTTTTTCAGCAGAAGGCGCTCAAGGCGGTTGCGAGTGACCAAATCAATGAAATACACGGATAAAGTTGGACGTGAAATTACACTGCGGAGAAGGCGACACGGAAATCTTCTAGCTGTACTTACCAGAAGTGCCTAGAGCATCGCGTATTACCATCCAGGCCCTTTTACCCAAGATTCTGTCTCTGTATGTTGCACCATACTAACAACACCCTCTCTCTCATCGTCCTGTATTCTCTGAACTTTGTCTGTTTTACCGTTATTTTCACGGTTACTGCTCTGCTGAGCTCGCACCTTTTGATTCCTCCTGCTGCTACCTATGTCTGTACTACTATGCAAAGTGTCTCTTGTCATCCTTAAACGGTCAAGATTCATAACGACAGAACAGCCTACTACAACTCTACTTTTTTCCCTCGAGTTTCCAAACTCTGGAATTCTACGCCGTCAGCTGTTTTCCCNTAACTCTTTACATATTTTAAGCATCTGTGAAATCAATTTTTGTGGAGCTGACCGTTTTATTTGCCTCCAGCAAATCTGCAGAAACTCTTAGAGATGTTTTTTATTTCTGGGTCTCATTTTCCTCACATTTCTTCCAAAAGATCATCACACAACAGTTTAACTGATTTAGATTCACCAATGAATGGGCCATTTCATGTTGTTTCTTTTATGCTGTTATTTATTCTCCACACAGCACAGTTATGAAATTTCAAGGCACGTTTTGGCTCTAAGACGACCAATCATCCTCTTTCCAGAGGGTACTGTGTGCAACGGTAGCCCATGTTGTTCAAAATGCCCTCAGTTTGAATAAGGTCACCAAATTTATCTCCAGCAAAACAATCCCTAACCATGCTTTACTGATCTGACACGTGTTCGCCTTTTCCACCAAGTATTTCAAAATTTTATTAATTCTACTCTGAATGTTTTTGACAATGGTTGACTAAGTTATACACTTAGTTGACCGCTATCCATTGTGTGGTGAGCTATACTTGGCATGTTTCAAGAGATAACTGCTCTCGCTATCAAGCATCTTGAAATTGCTGCCGAGAATTTCACTCAGACTCTGGGATTGAAACTCGTGATCTCATGATTCACAGTCAAATATGGTATCCACTCGGCTATCCTACACAAGTGTGGATCGTGGGGCCAGAAACCAATTTCAAACACTTGTCAGCAGCAATTTCAAAAACACCTGATGAAAAAAGTAGAGATAGCAAACATAGCTAACCAGACAATGGATAATGTCCAAAAACGGGGCTAAAAAATAATGATTCTTCAGTGAAGTGAACATACACCATTGTCAAACATCCCAATTCTTGAGTTTATAAGCCCACTGATCCTGTTTTATCACGTTTTTGAAGCTTCCACACAGGCCACAGTATCGCGGTCGAGACAGACACAGGCTTTGTCAAAGATGCATTCAGTTCGTTGCAAATACCAAGTGATGTTAGAGTACTTTAAGTTTAGTTTAAACCAGGGACCGCGACTGAAATTGAACTGGATGGTAAACCTCCTACTCGGAGTAGAAGTATACTCCGGAGTAAAATGAAACGATCCACCATGCCACACCGGTTTCACGAGTAGAATGGATATCGGACGGCCAATCTGCCAGAACTGAACTGGAATATGCCAAAAGAAAGATCATATTTCAAAGAAAGGATCGAAATGATAGCCTCCTGAATTGCAATTCCAAGGATCAGAATGAGCTGCTCAAAATACGTGTTTAGATAATCCATGTGGAACTGAACTGTATTTGTAGAACTCTTTGCAGTTGTAGACAGAGAATGTCATTGCGTGTTTTCCTTCCTATTGAACCAGCTTTATCACAATGTGCAGGCCATACACACATAGGCCACAGGCTTCTAGAGGCAGTGCAGTCAACTAGTAAAGTTGGCTATTTTGTGTGCGAGAGAATGGTCGAATTGCTTCGCTCACGCCCTGAGCTGTATCGACAAATATCGAGTTTCGAAAACAACTTGTACGTTTTAGTATTTCCCTGTAGTAGCCGACCTGTTTGGTCTATTGGCTAGATATGGGGTTGTGGCCCACAAATCCCCGAGCTATAGCAAGGTTTGCTAGCCACTAGATAAGACACGTCAGCTAGAGGGAAATGAATAAAATGTACAAGTTNTTTCCGAAATTGGGTACCAATATTTTCGAAACTAGGTATAGATATTTTTCGAAACTCGATATCAATATTTTCGAGACTCGTATCAACATTTTCCGAGATCGATATTTTCGAGATTCAAAAGCAATGTTTTTTATTATCGGTATTCATGTTTTTCGATATCGATATTTTCCATACTCTATATCAATATTATCAGAAATTGGGTGTCAGTATTTTCGATATCGATACTTTACAAATATCGCGAACGATTAAAACCAGTTCCAGAAGTCTTCTGGTGTTACGTTCTGAGTCCCTGGTTTAAACCCTGGCTTCAAACACGTATTTCACTCTGGGCAGGAATTGCACCATCAGAAGTTCACGTGCCTACACTGATTTACCTTATCTGATATTGCACATTTATTTATGTTTTCATCTTGGAAAAGTGCAGAGTTAAACCCAAATCAGAACTGTTTCAGTAGTATCAGCAGCCAGACTGATATAAAAGATTTGAGGGTTTAATTTTGCTCTGGTCTGAGTTACTTTTACATTTGAGTAGAATGTTTAGAAATATAAAGTGTGAGCGGAATTGCTTTTAGGAGGATAAGATTTCTCGCTGGAGTAGAACTGAAACCAAAGTAAAATGATTTATACGCATGGAACTGATTACGTGATGTTTAAACTACCGCGTACATTTCCCACTTCGATTTCAGTTCGCTGCTCGGAGTGGAACTGTATTTGGATAGGCCGAGTTTCACTTTGCGTTAGAGTTGAACTATAAGTGGTGTTTGCCCGGTAGTGTATGAGGTATTCAAACTTATAACCTGTCAAGCACTTTACTTTTTGTAAGTAACTGCAGTTCTTATTTGTGTTTATTCGTTTNCATTGCCAGAGATGAGAGAAATGGAAATGTCCGTTTTGACGCTAGACAAAAATCTTCAAGGACGATGGGATGCCGTCAAAAGTTGCGGGAAGGTCGACGTTCTCGAAACNCTCCTTAACGAGATAAAGGTGAGTTATTTCTCCTCAATCTTTACGGTGGCTGCCATCTTAACAATATAACAACTCAGGGAATTTCAAAGAGGCAAGGCAGTGTTCGATTATTAATACTTTCGCTAGATTACAGGCATGGTTCAGAAGAAACTCTTACAACTTGTATCTACGAGACGTGTGTATTACTTTTAGGCAGCTTTCATTCCAAAGCAGAATGGTAGGTGCAGCTTGGATGCAAGTTGCATGGCACATCTCAGAGATATGCTTTCACACAGAAATAGCACAGCTACTTAGCATGATATTCACAATATCAAGAATATGCGAGACACTCTAAATAGGTTTCAAAAGGAATGGCATGCTGCAAGCATCCAGGGAGCATATTTGGAGTGAAAGCTTTACTTGCTGTGCTCTGAAAATACGCACCAATGCCAACTAGGATTTAAGCTCCAAAACATTTTTTTTAATTACAAAATCTATACCTGTGTTTTGAGGTCCCATCAACATGCCTTGCCTTGGGTCACTTATTATGTTTATCATTGTCACAGAGATGACNTATCAAATAACATTAACTGATCGTTACAATCACACAATTATAAAATATAGCAAAGCAATTTATATTTAAATGTTACATTTCGAGAAAACAAATTCTCTTCAACGATAAAAAAAACATGATGAATATGAAAGAACGTTCATACTTAGATGGGAGTTGAATCCAAAACTTCTTGGCTACACCAACTAGGACAGGGAGACTAATGAGAAACTGACTGNGGGTACATGGGGGTTGTGTGTTAAATGATAACGACAATGCATTGTTTTATGTCATACCAACATCATGCATCATTTCAGAGCGATGAACAATGTATACTTTGATAGATGAAAAGACAATCACAAATACTGATGTTTAAAAAAACAACAACCTTTTTTATGTTTTGTACCACTGTATACAGTGTGTCCCTCAATGACCTGGCCACCTTAANAACTTCGTTACTATGAGAGATGTGACGAAAAAATGTTATTCAAAAGTTTAATAATGAAGAAGGTTTTAGTAGAAACTGTGCTCGTTAAATAAATGGCACTTCCGGAAGTGAAATCAATTTACGTTTTTCAAATAGGGATGTATAGTTTTTGTTATCTCATGTTAAGGAAAATTGTATTCTCTTTTATACGATACCAAACGGTCCATACTTTGCGAAAAACAGAGGACAACAAATGATATTCAAGGTACAGAATATACTTGATATGTATTTCAATTTCCGAGCCTCAATTTTTACATTTTGTATACAGAACAAAAAAAAAAAAAAAATTTACAATGATATCAAACATGTCATATGTTGGTTAAGAAAAGTAAACTAGTTACCATAATACTCGTACATTGGAATTGTTAGCACTTCAGCACTAACACTATCAATAACTATGTAAATCAAACATATATTCTATTTCTTCAATATCATTCGTTTTCCTTTGTTTTGCGCAAAGTATGGGCTGTTTGGTATCGTTTGAAAGAGAATACAATTTTCTTTAACATGAGATAACAAAAACTAAACATTCCTATTTGAAAAACATATATTGATTTCACTTCCGGAAGTGCCATTTATTTAACGAGCACAATTTCTAATAAAACCTTTTTCATTATTAAACTTTTGTATAACATGTTTTCGTCACATCTCTCGTAGTAAAGAAGTTATTACGGTGGCCACGTCATCGTGGGACACACTGTATNTTACTGTACAAGCAAATTTGAAGAGCATCTACGACAAGTCAAAGATACCGCTATTAAAATTACCAGGAGAATGCAAAATTCCTTGTTCATATGGATAAGTGTGCATTAGTAAAACAGACAAAACCATCACAACCAGAATTAAAGAACACATTCGACACACAAGACTCCAACACCCAATCAAATCTGCAGTCCACATTTCGAAAAAACTGAAGTATTCGCAAAACCTACAAAGCCCTGTCAATGACTCTGTGGAGATTTACCAAAACCTTCAAAACTATAACTGTGAAGATCGATTCCTGGTAACCACAACGTGCCACTTGCCACTTCAAAACCACAAAACAGATAATTTGTTATAAGTGTGAGAACTCTGATAGGTACTGTTGAGTACAGTTATCAATACTCTCACTGAAAACTCAAAACAAAGTTTTGTGACTTTTCTGTACGACAATCCTGATGAAGGCTATCATAATAGACTTGAACCGTCGGTATATATGAAACTTAAAACAAGGCGTAATATCCCCAAAACAATGAACAACAATGGCCATAAAAGCTTAAGACTGAAAATAAATGTTTATTTTATTTACTTTGAACTATTACCATTATTTCTGAACACAGCCACCTCCTTGTACAATAATCAAATAATATGTGATGTGTCTAAAAAGTTTGGTGAATGGTCCGATATCTCAATGGCAACATGGGCCAGNTGCGCGTGCATGCAAATGGCTATCTATCCAAAGACATGTCAAGAAGCGCCACCTAGCGTGGTGTACACGTGGCNGTCANGGTAAACCCGCTGCGGGCAGTCGAACATAGTCAGTGTGAGATGTAGTGTCACAGTGCAATGGAGCAACGAGTGAACATCAAGCGTTAGAACGGTTGCTACGACGCATCCGGCGTGCCCAGCCAGAGTTACACAGGACTGGACAGTTGCTCCACGATAGCGCGCCTGTGCACTGTGCAATCCATGTGTGCCAATTTTTGGCACAGCGCGCTGTACCTGTTCTCGATCATCCACCTTACTCCCCTGATCTGGCGCCTATGGACTTCTTTCTGTTTCCCTGCCTGAAGGGGGTCATGAAAGGCGCACGTTTTGCGGACGTGTCGGCAATCCAAAAACGTGTGACAGCGGTTCTGCGATCGATTCCTAAAGAGGCCTTTGCTGACAGTTTCCAGAAGCTTAATGAACGTTGGTAAAAGTGTGTTGTGACAGATGGCGGTTATTTTGAAGGCCACAGAACAAGCTGCCAAGACATGTGCTCAGAAAANTGCAAAAGGTTTCAAAGGTGGAAATAACGACAGCTGCTGGTTGACAATTCAACCATTAGCAGAGGATTGTTCTACAGTCAAAACAATGTNCCGGCTCTGTACAGTTTTACAGTTCTTTTCATGGCCACTGTTCTACTTAACCAACATCCTCATGTTCGTACTAATAGGCAAAGTGACTGGTGTCATCCTTGCACGGTAAAGTTTTTTACCTGCAGAAAGGCCAACTACAGTATCTTTCCTCGAGTTTTCAAACTCTGGAACTCTCTACCGTCATGTTTTCTCTGATACATACAACCTTCATAACAAAGGTTCATAAAAACTTGCTTTCTTCCTAGTTCAGGGTTCCCACTCAATGTGATTTATAATTTTCAAGGACTTTTCCAGGTTAAACTTAAAATTTGTCAGGTTATCAACCCTTTATAATAGAAATCATATACTACTGCATATAATATAGACCTATGGACCATTATATGATTTCTTTTAAGGATATTATGTACCACTATGTACATTCTGAACCCTATTTTACAATTTTTATATAAAAACATCACTAACAGTTAATGTACAACATTCTCTCAACATGATTCAAAAAGTACTCCCACTTCCTCAGAAAGATATTCATTCAATTATAATCATATACTACTGCATATAATATAGACCTATG